>JAWNPL010000055.1:0-24849 GCA_035047545.1 Drosophila paranaensis
GGCAACACTGGTGACTACTGAAAGAAATAGAAACGAATAAAATTGTTTATAGGGTCGTAGCAATGAGTTATCGAATTTTATCGAACTTGTTCAGACAAAAAATAACTCGAGCGCTATTAAACATATACTTAATAAATGAATCGCAATCGGATAAATGAATGAATAGAACATTTGGTGATAAAATATAAGCTTACAAAAATATTTTTTTGTGTATATCTGTTGCGAACATTGTATTTACATGTTGAAATCAATACTGCCGTTCATCAAATAGACACAAAACTATTGGGTGTTGTCCCAAATACTAGATACATATTGAATTATAAGAAATTCATGTAAACTAATGTAATTGTCAAATTAAATTGAAAAATATTATAAAATCCACTTATTACCTCATGACTTAATGCCATTTTTGATATATTTACTTATATGGTAAATTTCAGATCAAGACTTTTGTATATAAGATGGCGGAGGGAAATACTGGAACTAATGCTGAGGGTGCCGATGCTTTGGCTCCACCACATCCCAACGCCGAAGTAATAAGGGGGCAAATATTTGAAGTTGGTCCACGGTATAGGAAACTAACATATATTGGTGAAGGCGCATATGGAATGGTGGTGTAAGTATATTCCTAATGCATGTTAGATATACATGTACATACATGTTTGTACATACATATACCCTAGTACCCTTCAGATAACACTTTATTTGCCAATACGTAATATGTTTATATGTATGCATACGCATGTATGTACACACAAATATATATCAAATATTCATATTTATAATTTATTATTTACAAAGTTTGTGTACATAAATTAAACGTGAATTTAATATGAAATCAAACCAAACTAAATTAAGGTTAGAAAATAGGGTTTAATTGACTTTCGACAAACCGACATTTACATGCGACAAACAAACTTTTCTCTACTGAATGATGACAATATTAAATACACCCACTACAGATGACTGTTTTGCACCTGATTGCCAAGCCCACGAATAGGCTTAAAATTAAATACTTAATTGTTAGAGATAGATTTAAGATGTAGTTGATAAATTCAAGAGAATATAAACATGTAAACAATATAATCATCGTAGGAAGTGGATGTTCTCACACCATGCGCAGTTAAATATATTTCAAATAACCTTATCTATTTCTATAAAATCAATTAAAAACGATACATAGTTGAATAAGTTCAGCTCCGTTAACTAAGTATCAGATCTATGTAATGAGTCATTGTGTGCCTCTGCTTTTATTTGTGCTCTGCTTTTTTGTGTACATACATATTTGTGTACAGTGGTCGGCACAATTATTTCTACGAAACCGTTTTTATACCCTGAACCCATTGAAAATGGGAAATCAGGGTATAATGTTTTTGTTGAAATGTATGTAACAGGCAGAAGGAGGCGTGGCAGACCCCATAAAGTATACATATTCTTGATCAGGGAGAGTAGCCGAGTCGATTTAGCCCTGTCCGTCTGTCCGTCCGTATGTATGAACGCGTCGTTCTCAGAACCTACAATAGCTAGAGACTTGAAATTTTTATGTAGGTTCCTGTATATCACGAAAAGATCGAGTTTGTTTCAGAAATTCGATAACTGTTATCGTTTTTTTGTTATCGATTAAAAACGAAAATCTAAATTTAGCTATAAAATTCTATCTAATTCATCTTTCTAGCTGGAGTCTTCAAATTTTGCATTTAGTGTTATGTAAGCCTTACGCAATTTCGGTTTTTGTTAAATTTTGGATGCCGCGCCCCCTTCGGCTCAAATTTGTAACTCCCGTATATCAAATACTAGAGACTTGTGCTTTGGCACATACATACATATGGATGACATGATCACGCCCAACAACTTTGATTAAAATCGTTCGTCTAGAAAAAAAGTTATTAAACATTTAATTTCCCATAGCATTGCCATGCAAGCAGCAGCCAAATAACAGCTGACGCAACGACTTGCGCTTGTGAGTGCTTGCGCCTGTGTATGTGTGTGTGTATGTTTTGTTTGTAATGGACATATATATACTTATGTATTTTAAAGAAATAGAGATTGCTTGGAATTGCGGTTCTTCCCAGGGTTCAGGGTATACCCTAGTCGAGCGGTCTCGACTAGAGTTTTCTTACCTGTTTTTAATTGATAATGATGGGTTATTTGCTTGCCATCTGGTCAAACTGATAACCCTTATACCTGCTATATTATTTTATTGGGTAGAGTTTTAAAGCACGTGTTTCTTGATAACACATGAACTCGAACATACTCCCGACCGTTGAACAACGTTTCAAATATCTGATTTATCGATCCGGAAAATATCTTGTCTACTTGCTGGGGCTGAAGTGTTGTCTTGGGTCCTGTGTGCTGTTGACACTGATGGTTGGATCCTTTTCTTGACGTGTAGCGCAGGCAAAGTTACTAATGCTGCTACTGCAATATATGAAATTATGACGGAATGATTCGTTTGTGAGTTTCATTGTGGTAGTTGAATTTATTTTGCTTTGAGTGGCTAGACGAATTGGTTTTTGGTGTGTCATCTAATAGGTGCTTATATTGTGGTTCATCGATGGCTAGTAATGGAGATCCTTTGAATTCTTCCGATTGGCCATTGTCGATCGCGTCCATTTTGTTCGCTGTTGCAGCTCGTGAAGATATTCCTGTGACCATCGAGTCCAGAAACTATGTTTAAGGTGTTGAAGTAGGTCCAACCGTTGTCTGAGGGATCTCCCGTCTGCCTTGTCGGTATCATGAACTTGTGCTGTTAGCGGTTCTCCAATCAAGAAGTGACCAGGTGTCAGTGCCGCAAAGTCATTTGGGTCGGATGACATTGGAGTTATGGGCCGATAATTGAGATTTGCCTCTATCTCAATTACTACGGCTTCCAGTTCATCATACTTTCATTCCGCATTTGATACATTTTTTAATAATAAGTGCTTTGCTGATTTTACTGCTGCTTCCCAGAGTTACATTTCTCTTTTGACATTCAGTTGTCATTGTGGATAGTATCTTCCAATTCTTACAATTTGTTGTTGCTCCCACAAAATTTGTGGCATTGTCGCAATGTAAGGTTTGACAATTTCCACGACGTCCCATGAATCTCTTTAAGGCTGCGATGAATTTATCAGTGGTCAGATCACTTACTGTCTCCGGCCTTTGTCGCAAAACAGCACAATATTGAGATGTAAACCTTGTCTGGTCGTTTACCTCGAATTTTATGATGAATTTGAAATGGTCTTGCTGGGTTGACGCGCTGCTCCGGTAGATTGCCCATTAATTACTGGAAACTCCTTGGTTTAGCTCGCGTGCATCGGACACAATTATGCCTTGACTTGGCAAGTAATGCTAGTGGTCCACAGTGCATATTATCCTCATGTAATTCTCGTAGATAATAATGCCAACTTCTCGATCCTGCCACCCACTCATTGTCCAGCAATGGTGTCATGGATTTGAGTTTGCTTTTGCCATCTACCGTTCCATGTTTTGCGAGATCCCTCAGTTCTTCAGGAAAGTCAGCCTGTTGAATATTGCATAGTATGATGACTCTTTCACGTTCCAACTCTTCATGTGAGGGTACTTTTGTGTGGGGGCGATATGGTAGGCGGGGGGGGGGGGGGGGGGGGGGGGGGGGTGGGGGGGGTGGGCTGGATTTGGGGGGGGGCTTGGGGGGGGGGGGGGTTGGTGGTGGGGGGGGGGGGGCGGGTTTTGGGGGGGGGGGGGGTGGGTGTTTTGGGGGGGGTGGGGGGGGTTGTGGGGTGGTGTTTTGTTTGTTTTGTGGTGGGGGTTTTTTCGAAGGGCAATAATGAATTATGTTTTTTATTGCACTTCATGCAGTTGCGTAGGAAGCATGACTTTGCAATATGATTGGGCCGCAGGCAATTTAAGCACAATTTTCGGCTTTGTGCTCATTTTAAGCGTGCGTCTACAGATTTCGACGCAAAGGTTTCACATCGATATTATAATCTTTTTCGGATAAGGCAGATGCACACATTTTTTGCCTTTCCTTATGGACGTATTGTTTTCCTCCGAGAGCTTCCAGTGCAAGGAATCTTTGTTCCAAGAAGATTAAAAATTCCTTGATTGACTGTGTTTTTTTTTGTGTCCTTGATGGATTGCTCATATAGTTTTTGAGTTATCCTGTCCAACTTCTTTGCTAATAGCACTAGTAAAAGTGGATCCCAATTGCTTGTGTCTACTCCAACACTTCTCAATTCAGCAATCGTGCCTCGTTTGTCACTGATCCAATAGTTTATGCAGGATCCTTGTCGTTAGTACTCGCTTGTTGTCGAAACGCTCCTTTATCATAGTCCAGGTGGTTTCAAAGTGTCCAACTTTGAAACCACCTGGACTATGATAAATCCAAATGTCTGACGAGTCTTTCCGTATCTCCAGCGAGGTTAGCTTTTAAATACCGAATTTTTTAGTTATTGGTAATGTTGTTTCATGGATAATTTTGTGAATAGATCCATCAAATCTTGGTATGGATACTTTTGGCAGCTGCACTTATGGTTGTGTAGTTGCAGCAGTAATTGATAGTTTTACATCAGTTGGCGTGGCTTAGATTTGGAAGATGGTTGCTATTGCATTAAATAAATTTTCCATGTTGTACCCAAGCTTGATTAGATCTTCGAACATTCGGAAGACCTCAAAGTGGATTTGGATCATTTTTTCCCAATGTTCCTTTACAAGGGTCCTGAAGCTTGCATGTGATTCTGGCGTAATCTGGTCTTTTCAATGCTGCCAGTAGGTCTGTTTGCTGTCTTTGGAGACAGTTGTTTGAAGTTTGTTTATTAATTAATCCTTCCGTTGGGGATACCGTCTTGTCGTCAAGATGACATCTGTAGATTAATTTCGACAAAATAGGGTTCGCCAAATAAATCTACTATTTTCCTTTATGAGATTGGTCGCTAAGTTGACCAAATGTTTTTGATGGTATTACAGAATGCATCTAATATTCACGTCGGGGTCAGCAAATGTTGTTTGTTGCTATTAGTCCTTGGTACAGAACCAGGACTAGGTATTTGTTTATGGTTTAATTCTAAGCCTCTAGTACAGAGCCAGTCACTACGGGCGTCGCAACTAGTACTTGAACCAGGTGAACAACGGAGATAAGGAGAATTTAGTGAAGGACGAGACACGATGCTCTATTTTCTAGTGCTATATTCGTACTGATTTTTTTCGTGTGTGGGATTCTCTTATATACAGTTTCTTGGGTTTTAAGGGTCAATGATAATTTATGACATTAGATTACACGTATCTTAATATTATCTATTTTGACCTAAACAAACGGGTAATCTTAAAACTGATACATATACATATATATATATATATATATATATATATATTTTATTTTTTCTAGTCGAGCGAGCACTTGTTTTATTCAATATCTTCTTATGACTGATCTAACATGGTCTTCAATATCTTACAATTAGTGAGAGTTTAAAACAAGCATCGCCTGACTTTGCCGTTGCAAAGCTTAGGGTGGCCAGATTACACCGTTTTAAAGCTCAGCGTGGCGTGATTCTGCCGCCGTTGAGCATAAAAAATATATATAAAATATGTTGAATATAAGCTGTAAATTTCATTTAAATCCATTAATTCGCGCAGAAGTTATTAAACAAAACATTTGGCCAATCGGCCAAACACGTGACCAGCAGTGCAAAACAAATTGTTTTCCTATACATGTGCACACATACACATTGAGCTGCGTGCATGTAGCAAATTTTAAGACCCGCAAATTTTAAGACCCGCAAATTTTAGTGTACACATTTCCAGTAGATGGCGCTGTGATTTGCGAATTATCAGCTGTTCAATTGAATCGAAACATGGATGGCGTTATTCTATCGAACCATAGATGGCGCTATTGGCTAAACAATTGAAAATGAATTGAATTTAGTTTTCTGTGCGTTTATACGAAATGCAAATTATGCAGTATTTTAAAAAACGCAGATAGCGCGAGGTTTAGGGTATCTCCTAGTCGGGACCCCCGACTAGAGTTTTCTTACTTGTTTTATCTTCATTTGGCTGGATGCCATTTGGGCTTATAATATGACCTAGAAACTCTGTCCTTTTTTAGAAATTCACACTTGGTCAACTGCAGTTTTAAATTTGCTTCTCGCAATTTGCTAAACACCTTTTTCAATGAGTCCAAGTGTTCAGATAAAGATGTCGAAAATACAATGTCATCGTCAAGATAGACTAAGCAACATTTATTTATTAATTCTTTTAAAACGTTGTTCATGCAACGCTGAAAAGTTGCTGGTGCGTTTTTCAATCCAAAGGGCATACGTGTGTATTCATAATGTCCATTTTTTGTTGAAATGTCGATTGTCGTAAAATACTGACAATTCCCTAACTTGCTTAGAATATCATCAATATTGGGAATTGGGAATATATCATTTACGGTAATTTCATTTAATCCGCGATAGTCGACGACAGCTCGATATTTCTGGTTCCCTGAGGCATCTAGTTTTTTGGGCACAACCCATAAGGGGCTGAAATAAGGCGAATTACTTTACCTGATAATACCTTGTTGAAGCATTTCCTCAACTTGACTTTCTATTTCTTTCTCAGCGGCAAACGGGTAGCTATAGGGCTCTTTGTAAACAGGATTATTATGAATTGTTTCAATTCGATGCTTAGTTTGATTAGTAAAGCCTAGTATTTGACCTTCGCGATACTGAATGTCAATGTTTTAAAAGCTTAAGGAGATCTGTTTTTTCTTCTTTATTAAGGTGGTCGAGTCGATACTGAGGCTTTTCATCAATTGGGTTTTTAATGGAGTACATAATCTCTGAAGTAATTTTGTTATGGTCGAGAAAATCAAACTTTATCAAACTTTATCAGCAGAATAATCAACTATTGCATTAGTAGCCTTGAGAAAATTGCGTCCTAATAGTATGTCATAATTAGGTGAAAATGGATATATGTAAAAAATTTGTTCTATTGGGAAAAGCTCATTAGAATTAACAGTGATTATTTCGTTCAAATTTACTATTCCATGTAATCCTTGGACAGTTGTAGGTAGGTGAAAGAAATTATGACTCATTATATTTATTGAACTACCTCTATCTATTAGACAGCGACAGAGTTTGTTATTAAATTTTATGGTAATATATTGGTGTGTGGGGAGGCTGATAAATGAATATTTTCAGCACTTTCTTCAACTGGTTGTTGCTGTGGTTGGTTAGAAGGCTGTTGGTCGGATCTGTCATATTGTACGTCACTATAATTTTGACATTCATAATTTTGATCATAGTATTGATCAAGAGGCATTTCAACATGCTTTCACGTAGACGTTTCTGTGCTTGAGTTGAATGTGGTATTGAATAGCTTAGATCTGAATTTCTAAGAGCATCACTTTGTTGATTTTGAATAAGTTCTTTTTTGGAATTCTTTAAACATTTGTAGATTTGGTGATGGTGAAAACGGACGACTCTGATTAGTATTGTTCTGACGGACATAGTGTGGCATCGGATATTGTGGGATGTTGTTCACAGTTTCATTGCTTTGTTGGCGGGATGGAGTGTTAAAATAGTGTATTGGAGTTGTTTTAGTAATATTAGTTTGGCTATTCGAGATCTGTTAGGATCGATATTTGTGTTTAATTTTTTATTACTTTGTACAAAATTTGACTTTATATTTTCTTCATAAACGCCTTCTTGTTGCGCATAACTTTTTAACTTCGAAAGACTGGATATGTCTTGACGTGCTAAAGTCACGAATAAACGATCAGGCATTTTTTTATTAATTACATTTTTAATTGTGTTGTTCATAGCTTGTGTATAATAGAAGTTATTTACTTCATCATTATCTAATGATAACTTATTTATAATTATGCTGCTTTTGCTTTCGAGCTCTTCTACAAACTTACGCAAGTTACCCTGGAAATGAGTATTAAAGAGACGGCGAAGAAATTTCTCGAATGATGTATGCAGGTTGTATTCATCGATTAGGGCTGTCCTTAGGGATTTCCAGTTGACGATTAAAAGTCCTACAGTCCTCTGCACTTGGGTGCCCAAAAATATTTCTATCGCTCCAAAGATTATGCTTTGCTGCCTCACATCGTTTGTGGGATAAAGAGCAAGCAGATAACCCAGTCGACGAATAAACGGTCCAATAGTATTTTCTTCACCCTCGAATGTTGGAATTTGTTTTAATTGCATAAGCAATTGGTTAAGTTGACTTTCGGTGATCATAGTGCTGCTACTTCCAGCTAAAGTTTGAGTAATATGTTTCTCACTCAGTGACATGATTTGTTTAGTTTAAGTTTTTTTTTAAATATTTTTTTTTTGTTGCTGCGTGGTTAAATTTTCACTCACGGCTTATGTGTGGTTCTTATGCGGATACGGTGGTTGCTTTTCTTAACTTTTGTTGCAATGTTTGTGACACTTATTAATAATTTAATTTAAGTGACGCACTTCTTTTCTTGGTTCCGCACAATTGGGTGATGGTATAATTTTACCAATCAAGTAAAGTTTAGATTAAGTTTTTTTTTCACCACGCGCCAATAACATATTTTATTTTTTTCGAGTCGAGCGAGCACTTGTTTTATTCAATACCTTCTTATGACTGATCTAACATTGTCTTCAATATCTTACAATTAGTGAGAGCTCAAAGCAAGCAGCGATTAAGCTCACGCATCGCCTGACTTTGCCGTTGCAAAGCTTAGGGTGGCTTGATTACACCGTTTTAAAGCTTAGCGTGGCGTGATTCTGCCGCCGTTGAGCATAAAAAGGTTAAAAGACTATAGCTTTCTCTTTGGAGTAATTACATACTCTCAGCATGCTACTCTAAAATTGTTGGATGCTATGAATATGTTACTCCTGCAACCTTAAGACGGTTAACAATTAAGTTGACTTAATTTTAACAATTCTTTTTATACTATTTCACGAAGTGATATAGTATATTGGTTTTGTGCAATGTCCGTCATGCTGTCCGTCCGTCTGTCCGTATGAACGCAAACCATTTCCACGCTATTGAAGCTAGAGACTTGAAATTTGAAATATATACTCGTGTATACCCTCGTCTGATAAAGTGTCAAGATTTTCCCGATACGCCCACTAGGGGCGTGGCAAATCGGAAAATGCATTTTCCTGTATCTCAGAAACACTACTTCTAGAAGGGCTAGAGAGTTGGGATTTTAACTGAACACTCATGTCGACATCCCAAAATCAAAAAGCTATGGCGGATATATCTACGCCCATTGGGGGCGTGGCAAATCGGGTCAAACTGTATCTTCTACAGTTTTACAGCTAGAACGCCCAAATTTGGCACGTGAGTTACTGTTACGATCCTATAAAGATCGCCCAAAAAATTTTATGGCCACGCCTGCTAGGGGCGTGGCAAATCGGATCTGAATATATAGTGATTTTACTAGTTTCGTTATATTTTGAGCACTATTGATGCTAGAGACTTGAGACTTGGTATATATACTCGGGTAAACATCCCACGACCGATAAGCTATGGCGGATATATCTACGCCTTCAGGGGGCGTGGCAACAAATATCAGCTTATATCTCCCACAGTTTTAGTGCTAGAAGCTTCAAAATTGGATGCTAGGTTACTGAGGGCCTCCTCTATCGATTCCCCAAAAATTATTGTTACGCCCCAAAAGGGGCGTGACATACAGAAAAATACCCTGTAATTTTCGCATTTTTCGAATGTAAGCATCCAAACTTTACAGTTATATTCTTAAACTCCCACTCTATGCACATGCCAAAAATTATTTGTCTACGGCCACTGGGGGCGTGGCAAATCAAAACTGAAACATCTGCAGCTTCTGAGCCAATAACGCGCCACATAATGACTTTGTGACCTTTGACCTCGTCTTTTGATTTGCCAAATTATATATATGGGCTTGAAAAGAATATTTTATTAATACAAAATAACTAAATAAAGAAAATGTAACAAAAATATCAACAAGACCGCACCGGGGTTCGATGCCACACCTCGCCAACGAACTTATGTATATCACATTTTCTGAGTTGCCACCTCTCTCATTTTGGGAGTTGCTACCTCTCTTATTTGGAGAGATGCCACATCTCTCGATTTAGGTGCGTGTTCTTGCTTGTTTTTTTTGCTTTGTTTGGATATATTTGTTTTTCTTTGGATATATTTTGTTGTAAAATCGTATTCTGATAGGCGAATTTTCCACTTCTGAAATTTCATATTAGGGTCTTTTATTGAATGGAGCCAAACCAATGGCTTATGGTCGCTTAAGATTTCAAAAGATCTACCATATAAGTAGGGGCGGAAATATTTCGTTGCCCAAATAATTGCTAATAATTCTCTCAATAGTGCTGTAATTTTGTTCATGATCGTTTAGTGTTATATATATACACTGCTATGCACTTGAATAGGGGCATCTATTTGAAATCGAATATGCAAGCATTTGACTCAAATATAAATAACTTCATAAATCCCATTACGAAGAGAGTCATGTAGAGCCTTTACTTAATTTAAGGATACTTCACTCCCGGCTGTGTCGATGGCATCTTTTAATGCCTGTATGTCTTCGAATTGCCAACCAGAATCGTAAATTTTTTTTGTCATCCATCTTCATACGTTCTGAACAATGTTGAGATCCGAAGAATATGGAAGACACTCTATAAGAACCACGTTTTGCGGCAGGATTCATATTTTAGCCACTCGGAAAGTATGAATTTGGACATTATCCTGTTGGAAAGTCTATGTAGATAGTCTAAAGATATTATTTAGCTCAGGAAACGCTTCCTCTAGCAAGCCTTTGTAATGCGTTGCATTCAGTTTGGTTGAAACTACATGGCCCGGCTATGGTGCCGAGACAGAAAGTGTTCTTCTTATCGAATTTTGTTCCTTTTTTCCACCAATAAGTATTTTTTATATTTAAAACGTTGATAAGTTGAAAACAAACTAATTTCATAACATAAATTTGTATGCATAATGGTAAAATCATTTCTGTCTATTCAAGGGCACGTAAAAAAGTATTTTGAAGAAGTTTCTGTTTTATTATGTTAATAGAGGATGAAATACTGAATAGAAAAAATGAGGTATCGGTTTAATAAGTTGATTTGAGTCAAATACTTGTTTATTCGATTTCAAATAGCTGTCCCTCTTCAAGTGCATGTCAGTGTATATATATTGCGATAATGATTGGTTATTTGCTTGCTATCTAGTCAAACTGATTACCCTTATACCTGCTATCTTATTTTATTGGGGAGAGTTTTTAAGCGCTTATTTCTTGTTAACACATAAATCAAATACTAGAGACTTGTGATTTGGCAGATACACACATATGAATGAAATGATCACGCCCTGCAAGTTTGATCAAAAACGTTCGTCTATGAAAAAAGTTTTAAAGCCATTGCCATACATTTAGCAGCCCAAGCACAGCTGACGCAGCGACTTGCGTTTGTGCGCACGTGCGCCGGTGTGTGTGTGTATGTGTTGCTTGTAATGAACACATTTATATGTATATAAAATAAACGGCGAATGTTCAAAAAGCGGTTCTTCGTAGGGCTCAGGGTACCCCTATTCGAGCGGTCTCGACTAGAGTTTTCTTGTTAATATTCATTTTGAATGATGCAGAAGAGACGCAGACTTCAGGTTCTCTTAGTCGGACAGCCCGATTTGTTAAAATAGCTGCTTGCTGCTTCCTTCTATCCGATTAGCCTGACACTCTAAATTATAGCATTCTCACTTTAAATTATTTTAAAAAAATATTTCTCTATTCTCTTACAGATCCGCTGATGACACGTTGACAAACCAAAGAGTGGCTATTAAGAAAATTTCACCTTTTGAGCATCAGACATATTGTCAACGAACGCTAAGGGAGATAACCATTTTAACCAGATTCAAACACGAAAATGTAATTCAAATTATTAATTTTGATCCATTTTAATTAAAATTTGTTTCATTTAGATTATTGATATACGTGACATCCTGCGAGTAGATAGCATAGAGCAGATGAGGGATGTATATATTGTACAATGCTTAATGGAGACTGATCTGTATAAACTACTTAAAACTCAGGTGACTTAATTTGCATAAATATTGACATTGATAATAATATTTCACGAAGTGAAATAGTATATTGTATTAACGCAAACCATTTCTATTGAAGCGAGACATTTGAAATTTTGAATATATACATACGTGTATACCCTCGTCAGATCGAATTTCAAGTTTTTCCGATACGCCCACCAGGGGCGATTCAAATCGGAAAATGCATTTTCCTGTATCATAGAAACACTACTTCTAGAAAGGCTATATATTCCACGGACAAAAAGCTATCGCGGATATATGTATCTGCTCCCATTGAGGGCGTAGTAAATCGGGTCAAACTGTATCTTCTAAAATTTGCAAACTAGAACACGCAAATTTGGCACGTGACTGACTGTTACGATCCTTGAAAGAAATTTTATAGCCACGCTCACTGGGGGCGTGGCAAAACGCATCTGAATATATAGTGATTTATCTGCTATAGACTTGGTATATATATATAGTGATTTATATAGTGATTTATCTGCTACAGACTTGGTATATATGCTCGGGTTAACATCTCAAGGTCGAAAAGTTATGGCGAATATATCTACGCTCATAGGGGGCGTGGCAAATAATATGAGCTTATTAATCTCACAGTTTTTGTGCTAGAAGCTCCAAAATTGAATGTTAAGTTACTGGTGGTTTCTCTATCGATTCCCCAAAAATTATTGTTATGCCCATTTTGGGTCTTGACTTACAAAAAAATATCCTGTAATTTGCACATTTTGGGAGTGTAAGCATCCAAATCTTACAGTTATATTTTTGAAGACCCACTCTAAGAACTGGGTAAAAATTACATGTCTATGCCGACTGGGGGCCTGGCAAATCATAACGGGAAAATGTTTAGCTTTTGAGCCATAAACTCGCAACATTATGACTTTGTGACCTTTGACCCTCTTTATTGATTTGCCAAATTTTATTTTATTTATTAAAGAAAATTGAAAAAAACGAGTGTTAACTTAAGCACACTAAACAATTTTGTTTAAAGCCTAAGAAAAAACAGATCAAATGTTTCAAAATATCACCAACCCGTTGGGGGTATTTTATTTGTCAGTCACCCAGTTCACAGCCCTATATGGTCAGTGATATTACTGTACTAAAGAAATTGTTGATAGAGGCATTCAAGGAAAATAAAAAATAAAATTAAGGGTTTAAATCTAAATATATATTATATAAATAATGTAGTGGCAGCTATGCCTTAATAAAAATTTATCCACCGTCATGATTGGGTACTTTGATGGATATCTTTAAGAAAAGCTGAAAGCAAGGATTTGATTAGAGAAAGAGAGAGTTCAGAGGAAAAAACGTGATATAATTTATTTTAATTCGCGCATAATACATGAAATGCACTGTACAACGATTAATCCGATGTGAAAAGTGGTAAATGCAACGGACGAAAGTGCCTAGTTGTTCTTGAAGTAACCGAGAAATTAAGTTTCATTAACAAGAAGGACGAATCAATATTACCTACAATCAAAATCAGAAAAGCAATCCCAAGGATTGTTCTACGATTTATTAAGGATGGAAGATCAATAAGAAGGAGACGACTATGATAAGACGGTAGACGGAGAGGAGGGTCCCAGTTTAGATTTCTTAAAGCAAAGAGAAGGAACTGTTTTTGGACCGATTCAATACGATCCTGGTACAAATTTTATGCTGTGGAGGCCATATAATTGAACAGTATTTTAAAATAGGTTGTTTGATTTGATTCGAAAAAGATGTTCTCAACACAACTCTTTCAGTTCTACCCTTTAAATAGGATGATAACCAAGATAGGAGTTTAGGAGAAAACCCTATAAGATCAAGCTTATGAAGTAATACTTCATGGCGAACTGAATCAAATGCTTTGCTGAAATCTGTATATATAACATCAGTTTGCATTTTATTTTAAAAACTTTCGTTTACTAGGGAAGGAAATTCTAGCAGATTAGTCGAGGTTGATCGATTAAGAACAAAACCATGTTGTAATGGTACTTAATAGTGGAGCTACACTTTTAAAATTTTTTTAAACATTTAGACTTAATGTTTCTTTAATTAGAAAGTGTCTGAGTAAACCATGGAGGTTTATTAGAAAAAGGCACAGGGAAACACACAGGAACACATTCATCAATAAGAGAGTTTAAAATGTTATTGAAAATAGTTGTTGCACAATTTACATCTTTACAATTTACACATGACGTGTCAGATGAAAGCCTGGATAAGAACACTTGCTTACGGGGAGAAACGTCAGATAAAGTAGGTATGGTAAGTGAAGGAGAAATGGACAGAGTGTTGTTCGTAGATTGAGCAACAGAAGGGGATAAAGTAGTTGGAATCAGTATAGACTCTGGGATATCTAATACTGGTGTCCCTGACGCACTGCAAGAAGGTGGAATCGCAATAGAGTCAGAACAAGTTTTAGAAGGAGCTAATAAATTTGGAGGCACGAGTATCGAGGTCCCAACTGAGAAGCAGTCGTCGTCTCAGCTTGAGAAGATTCAAAATCATATTGATTTAATAATTTATCACCAGCATCTAGTTCAGCAGAGAACTGTTTTGATATATTATTAATTTTGAAAAATTGCATCCGCACCGAGTTATACATGTTGGAAAAATTTATTTGTTTTTCCAAACAAAGTGGACAAGACCACAGTAAGCCGCCACAGCCAATTTTAACAGTGGACATGGCCTTATCGTAGTCGCGCCCTGTAAGGCCAACACATTTACTGTGCATCATATTCTCACACAACCAGCAGTTAATAAATTGCACTTGTATAGAATCAGAAGTTTGCCGCATAGAGCAAGTTTTTTTTTACAAGTCATATTGGGATTAAAGAAACCAAAACGGAAGATTAGAAACAACAAGTAAGAAAACTCTAGTCGAGACCGCTCGACTAAGAGACCTCCTGAACCCTGCGAAAAACCGCTATTCCAAGCATTGTTTGTTTCTTTTATGTACACATGCATATGTACGTTCATTGCAAGCAAAACATACACACACATACACAGGCGGACGCACACACAAACGCCAGTCAGTGCGTCAGCTGTTCTTTGGCTGCTTTGCATGGCAATGCTATGGGAAATTAAATGTTTAATAACTTTTTTTCTAGAGCAACGATTTTGATCAAACTTGTTTGGCTTGATCATGTCATCCATATGTATGTATGTGCCAAAGCACAAGTCTCTAGTATTTGATATACGGGAGTTACAATTTTGACGCGAAGGGGGCATGGCACAAAATTTAACAAAAACCGAAATTGTGTAAGGCTCAAATAACACTAAATGCAAAATTTGAAGTCTCTAACTATAAAGATGAATTAAATAGAATTTTATAACTAAATGAAGATATCGGTTTTTAATCGATAACATTAAAACGATGATAGTTATCGATTATTTGAAACAAACTCGATCGAATCGTGATATACACGAACTTCCAATTTGAAGTCTCTAGCTCTTATATCTTCTGAGATCGACGCGTTCAAACATACGGACAGACGGACAGACAGACAGACGTACAGACGTACAGGGCTAAATCGACTCGGCTTCTCTCCCTGATCTAGAATATATATACTTTATGGGGTCTGCCACGCCTCCTTCAGACTGTTACATACATTTTCACAAAACTATTATACCCTGATTTCCCATTTTCAATGGGATATATGTACAATGCGGATATATGTACAACCACAGGATGTATCTTCCTGTATATCACGAAAAGTTATCGATTAAAACCCGAAATTGATATTCAGTTATAAATTCTATCTAATTCATCTTTCTAGCTAGATTCTTTAAATTTTGCATTTGGATTTGTGTATATTCTATACAGTTTTGATTTTTGTTAAATTTTTGCCCTCTTCGCCCTAATTTTTAAATCAAATCAAATACTAGAGCCTTGTGCTTTGGCAAATACACGCATGTGATTGACACAATCACGCTCTGACAGTTTGATCAAAACGTTTGTCTACCAAAAAAGTTATTAAGCATACATGTAAGAAAAACGGAGAAAGTGAGCGATTCTTAGGAATAATGGTTCTTCTCAGGGTTCACGGGTTCTCCTAGAGCACTCTTACTTGTTATAACCTGAACCCATTAAAAATGTTTTTGTGAAAATATATCAGAGACCTAATAACACATATTATTTTCCATTTTCAATGGGTTAAGGGTATAATGGTTTTGTGAAAATGTATGTAACAGGCAGAAGGAGGCATGGCAGACCCCATAAAGTATATATATTCTTGATCAGGGAGAGAAGCCGAGTCGATTTAGCCCTGTCTTTTGCAAGCAAAAGAACAGCTGTGTTCAGGGTATACTCTACTCGAGCGGTCTCGACTAGAGTTTTCTAACTTGTTTACTTTATAGAGCTCAGAGTTTATTAGGTAATTTGTATGCCCTAAACCCATTGAATATGGGAAAAAATGTATAGCTTCAAATGTTAAACAATTGTGCTTTGGCAAATACACAGTTATGAATTACACAATTTGATCTGAAAATTTGATCAAAAAAAGTTATTTACCGTTTAATTTATCTTAAAATAGGCGTGTTACAGTCCAAGCGCAGTGTTCGTTGTTAGCACAGCGTGTGCTTGTGCGTCGTCTGTGTGAGTATATATGTCAACATACATATAAAAGAAACGGAAAATGTTAGCTGTTATTCTTAGAAATAGCGTTTCTTCGCTCTGGGAATCTCCCAGTTCAGCAGTCTTGACTAGAGTACTCTTACTTGTTTAAATTGATTAAGAAAGTCCATCTACAAACTAGGAAAAATCTTGTCGGGCGTCCCGACATGGAGATTCCCTAGCCTTCCGATTTGCGTTTTTAAATATACTGCAGAGCTCGCATCTAGTTTAAACGCACAAAAAATTAAATTTTTAACCAATGACGCCATCTATCTTTCAATTCAGCAGTGCAGCTGGTAATTCGCATCTAGTAGATGTATCCTAAAACTTCCGGTTCTTACACTTTCCTGGATATACAGTCCTATGAAAACTGCCTATGCTTTGCGTTTCTGGGTACGTGTTTGCCGAATGGCCAAACGTTTTGTTTAATTACTTCTGTGTGACTTAATGGATTTTAATGAAATTTCTATCATATCTACATATTTTGTTGATTTTTTTCCAATTTAGAAAAATGCAAACTAATTCATATATTACATATATTTACAACAAACTAAGTTTACAAAGCCGGGAAAATTATGAATCGGTATCCAAAATTTAACATAAATCAAAATTGCATAAAACTGCACAACATTAATAAAAAGATTTCTGGCTTCAGGGCATCTCCAGGCTGAGTAGTCTCGACAACAGAACTCTTGTATATAAAAAGAAAAATTTTCAAACATGGAGTATTTTTGCGCTAATAAAATATATATCTTTTTTACAGAGGCTGAGTAATGATCATATCTGTTACTTTCTGTATCAGATATTGCGTGGATTAAAGTATATCCATTCGGCAAACGTTTTACATCGAGACCTTAAGCCGAGCAACCTTTTGTTAAATAAAACATGCGACCTAAAAGTTTGTATATTTATAATTCTCTGATATTTTATAAATACACTGAAGTAATTTAAATGCTATCCTTATGCAGATTTGCGACTTTGGCTTGGCTCGTATTGCTGACCCAGAGCACGACCATACTGGATTTCTTACAGAATATGTAGCAACTAGGTGGTACAGAGCTCCTGAAATTATGCTTAATTCTAAAGGGTATACAAAATCCATTGATATCTGGTCTGTTGGATGCATTTTGGCCGAAATGCTAAGCAACCGACCAATTTTTCCCGGAAAACATTATCTAGATCAACTGAACCATATTCTTGGCGTGCTTGGTTCTCCATCACAGGAAGACTTAGAATGTATTATAAATGAAAAGGCACGTGTTAAGAAAAAATAACAAATAATATAAAATATATGATTACTAAGAATTTTATTTTAGGCTCGAAATTATTTGGAATCTTTACCTTTTAAACCAAATGTACCATGGTCGAGGCTATTTCCAAATGCGGATGCTTTGGCTTTGGATCTACTAGGTAAAATGTTGACGTTCAATCCGCATAAGCGAATTCCAGTAGAGGAAGCTCTTGCACATCCATATCTAGAACAGTATTATGATCCTGGCGACGAGGTAACCTTAAAATCTTAATGATACAATATTTTATCCTTACATTATCTTCATTATACATATCTTTTACTTTGTAGCCTGTGGCAGAAGTACCATTTCGCATTAATATGGAAAATGATGATATATCGCGAGAAGCTTTAAAATCGTTAATATTTGAAGAAACTTTGAAATTTAAAGAACGACAACCAGAACAGCTATAAAAACAATTATTAAAAAATAAAATTAATATTTTAGCTATTTGTTTTATTATGATTTTGTTTTCTTGTGACGTGGTAATGATTCAATGCCAATTTCTTAGACCATAATTATGCATATTATGTAACTTATGTATGTAACAGATGTAAATGTATTCATGCTATACTTAAAAAAAACTACTATCGTATATATGTATGAGCATCACCTTATTTCACATAGTTGTCAAATATTAGTATTTACCTCAAGGAACTAATTTTTCTGTGTTTCTAAATAATTTTTTCATTTTAAATCTTTTGTTAATTTTTATTTACTTATATTTATTAATCAACGGGAAATCAATAAGATATCGATGAGCCATTAAAGTTCAGTCTATTTTGTACGAGATTATGTATTGTATTGTATTATGTTAGTTTTTTTTCATGCACAGTTCATTGCTGAGCAAATATTTGTTTTATAATTTTCTTATGATATGGAATGTTTTCATGTTCATAACGGCTGCTCGTAACTTCCAGTTAAAGAAAAATATGTGTCTCCTAGAATAATTAGTGAGAGTTTTTTCTGAATGGTTACAATCTTATTTTCAGACAGTACATAGTTTTTATTAATCGATAAAGAAACTAGAAACCAAAAAAAAAAGTGTTGCAAAATTATTTTCAAACTTAAACGGTAAAAATATCCTAAATAAATTAATTGAATCGTTTTTTGCTTTATTCTGTGTTTAATTTCCTGGTATTGTTTCAATAAATACTACACCTAATTTTTTTTATCATTTGAATTTTACAATTTTTATACCCTGAACCCAATGAAAATGGGAATTCAGGGTCTAATGTTTTTGTTGAAATGTGTATGTATGTAACAGGCAGAAGAAGGCGTGGCAGACCCCATAAAGTATATATATTCTTGAGTTGATATAGCCATGCCCGTCTGTCCGTATGTATGAACGCGTCGTTCTCAGAACCTATAAGAGCTAGAGACTTGAAATTTTTTATGTAGGTCGATAACTATTTTAATTTTAATGTTATCGAGTAAAAAACATTATCAAATGTTCGTTATAAAATTATATCTCCCACGTCTTTATAGCTAGAGTCCCCAAAAATTTTGGAAGTTCTATATTTATTTTATGTAATTCTGATTTTTGTTAAATTTTGGATACCGGCTTCAAATTTCCTCAAATATTTAAATTGAGGTTAGTTGTACGCAAAGCCAGTAAATGAATGGGTTTACATTTTTAAAAATTGGAAAGAATTTAATAAAATATGTTGAAAATTTCATTCAAATCCACTAATTCGCGCAGAAGTTATTAAACAAAACATTTGGCCAATCGGCCAAACACGTGACCGCTAACGCGAAGCAAATTGTTTTCCTATACATGTGCACACATACACACACACACACATTTCATACATATTTCCAATAGATGGCGTTATGATTTGCTAATTATCAGCTGTTCAATAAATCGAAACATGGATGGCGCTATTCTATCGAACCATAGATGGCGCTATTGTCTAATCAATTGAAAATGAATTTAATTTAGTTTTCTGTGCGCTTATACGAAATACTAATTATGCAGTATTTTAAAAAACGCAGATAGCGCGGGGTTTAGGGTATCTCCTAGTCGAGACCCCCGACTAGAGTTTTCTTACTTGTTAAACTTGAAATTTAAAAAATAAACATTTTTCATTATTTATTAAATGTCGCGTGATTTCAATTCTCGAAATTAATATAAGTACACTATATAAACAAAATAGAATTATGGATATGTAACATATTTGTATGATGTTAATCAATATAACCAATCAATATATGCGCATTCGGGCATTTGCAACCCAATTGAATATCTTCATAGAAACATTTTTTTTCTCAATTTGTATTTTAATGCATTGAAGTCTGTTGTCTACGAGTTGAAAGGTATGCTAAATTTTAATATCTTTTATTTGCTCTTTTTAATGCTTCTATTTATGACTTCTTTTGGATAAATTGTTCATTCTTTGTAGAACAATTAAAATATTGAAATCAAAACCATAATTATAGTAAAAGATCTGGAACCGAGTAGAGTATTTGTAATTCATTATGCAAAAAGTGTGTGTGTACCATCAAATTGTATGTATAAAATATTTTTTAAATATATTAACTTTAAACAAAGTTAGGTTTATAAGTTCTTTCTGGAAAAAATGTATACAAATTTACGTCTTGAAAAATTTAAACGTAAAGATGAGGAGAATGTTCTAAAAACCAATACAAAAATTATAGAATTTATTTGTGTCAGCGTTTGTTCTCAATTTGCATAGCTCTCAAATCTAAAAAAAAAAAAAAAATGATCGTCTCAAAAGAACAATAGAGCTTTGGTATAATTAATACAAACATCAACACATAAATGATATATAGAAGAACACGTATGCTAATTAAAAACATGTTAAATTAAACTTGTACCAATTTTACTTCATAAATTGGAAAATATCTATTGCTCCATCAAACAATTTGATATACATATGTACATACAGATGTATGTATGTATAACGCAGTGCAGCAGTACAATTGCTTAAATGTACGCATTTTAAATCAATTTACTTTTATGAAAATGCATTACGAACATAATTTTAATTTTTTGTAAGTATTGTTAATAAATCTTTAATCTTTGTATGTTGAAATTTTGAATAGTAAAAAATGAATCATTCACTGGACCGTCTGAATGAGTCAGGGAGATTGGAAATTAAAGCCCATGACTACCAGTGGGACCGGACTTTAGCCACATACCCGGGTAATGGCAGCGACAGAACGCTGACGTGGTGCTTCGGACCAGAGCTCGCAAATAACAGTTGAGCGTTTTTTAAGATCAAGGCAGGAGCGATTTTTATACCCTGAACCCATTGAAAATGGGGAATCAGGTTATAATGTTTTTGTTGAAATATATGTAACAGGCATAAGGAGGCGTGGCAGACCCCATAAAGTATATGCATTGTAGAGACCCGTGCCAAGAGAGCTTTCGGTGTCCGGTGATCAACAGACAGAAAGCTCCGCGGCACAAGCCACTGAATAAGCTTTTCACGTACGAGCTTTGGCATCGTTTCTTCATCTCACTTCACTTTGATTCTTGGCGGCAAGCGCAGCATATAAAACGTATAAAACCACATTAGAATAAAGTACTAGTTAATTTGTTAATTATTAAATTGTTGTTTCTAATGGCTGGAATACGGGGTTAATACATTGGCGACGAGGTGAAAAGGAGGAAACACAGAAAAGAAGAGAAGTGAGGTTATACACGAAGCAACGCGTGTGCCAGACGCGGCCACAAGCAAGAATTAGAAAAATATATATGTAAGTGCGTACATAGGCTGAGTCGAGAGAGTGTAAAGGCGACTCTAAGACAAGCCAAAAGAAAAAAAAAGGCAAACAGCTGAGCAAGGCAGAACTAACGCCCGTGCAAGCTGAAAATATCTGGAAAACACCAGAAGTTGTACACAGCATGGTTGTCCAAGCGAAATCATCTGAAAACAAGTAAGAAAACTCTAGTCGAGACCGCTCGACTGGGGTATACCCTAAACCCTGCGAAGATCCGCTATTCCAAGCATTCTTTGTTTCTCAAAAACCGAAATTGTATAAGGCTCACATAACACTAAATGCAAAACTTGGAGACTCTAGCTATAAAGATGAATTATATAGAATTATGTAACGGAGCATCGATTTCGTTTTTAATCGATAGCATTAAAATTAAGACAGTTATCGATTTTTTTTAACAAACTCGATCTTTTCGTGCTATACAGGAACCTACATAAAAAATTTCAAGTCTCTAGCTATTGTAGGTTCTGAGAACGACGCGTTCAGACATACGGACAGACAGACGGACAGACGGACGGACGGACAGACAATGGGTTCAGGGTATAATAATCAGAGGCTGAGCACGAATTAAAGTGTAAGCTAAAACAAATCAGCAGGATGGCAGAAATTAAACAATTTCTGTGCGCCAACATAGAAAAATCGTTGTGGCGCAACGAGTGGGAGAAATGGCTTCGGTCATTCAATATCTATGTGGACACAGAAGAAATTTCATCGGTAATTAAAAAGCGGAACAAATTACTGCATCTCGGCGGACCACAGCTACATACGACAAAGGAAAATGATGTATTTACTCCACTGGTGGATAAATTAAATGAATATTTTTCATCGCAACGTAACGCCGTATTCGAAAGGCACATGTTTCGCAGCATGGTGCCCCGCCAAGGTGAGTGCTTCGCTGAGTTCTTGCTGCGACTAAGACAACAAGCCAGTAAATGCTCTTTTGGAGCCACCAAGATCGAAATAGAGGAAATCTGCATCGCTGATAAAATCATTGATGCCTGGGCTAATACTGCGTTGAAAAAGAAGCTATTAGAAGCGGAGCTCAAGCTGGAGGAGATAATAAGTATGTGCACAGTTGAAGAGCGAGTGAATCAGCAGAGGCAATGGTGATTTCGTCGGATGCCGATGTCGTGAAGAAAATTGCCGTCGAAACAAAAAGAAATGACACGACGAATGATGTGTGTGACCGGTGTGGAGCAGCAGACCATGATGAACGCAGTACGGCATGCCCGGCAGGCAAGAAACTTAAATTGTAATTAATGTTCCCGGTTCGGACATTATGCTCGGATGTGTAAGACCACATTGAAGAGACGTTTTGGAACACCATATGATAATCAACGCAAGCGACCACGAACCTCACAGTACCAGGTGAGCGCCATCGAGGAGGAGGAGACTAAGTGTCACAGCGACAACAGCTGGTCGAACTGTTTTAAAATAACTGGTGAACCAGAAGGAGAAGAAACCGTATCATGTCTAGTTGGGGGATCCCAGCTGCAAATGATAATTGACTTCGGATCACGGTACAACCTGATAAGCCGTGGCGATTGGCTGCAACTGAATAGTGTACATGGGACAGTCTTCAATGTTCGTACCAACTCGTCTACCCAGTTTCGAGCCTATGCTTCGGATGACGTGCTGAAGGTGACTAACGTTTTTGAAGCTCCGATAAGAATTCAGGAAAGACCAGAGATGATTGCTACATTTTATGTAATTGAAAATGGTAGACAATCATTACTAGGAAGGGACACAGTCGTACAACTCAACGTCCTAAAATTTGGTTTAGGCGTAAATAGAGTGGATTCGTGCGCACATTTTCCGAAATGGAAACCTTCACCTGTGAGATTGGCCACAGACCACAATGTGAGACCAGTGCAGCAGCCAATGCGGAGATTTCCGACTGCGTTAGAAGACCAAATTGCAGAAAGAATAAGCCAGGCTGTGCAGCAAGACATTATAGAGCCAGTCCATGGACCGAGTTCATGGACTTCACCAGTTGTAATTGCGTATAAAGGAAGCGGCGAGATAAGGCTATGCCTGGATAGGCGTGGGGCGAATTTTCTCGAGGGAACACTATCCACTGCCAACATTCGACATGTTCATGAACAAACTACGGGAGGCGAGATGTTTTTCCAGGCTGGATTTGAAAAATGCTTATCACCAATTGGTGCTCGATGAGTCAAGTCGGCAGATTACCACATTTATTACACACAAGGGGCTATTTCGTTACAAAAGACTATTTTTCGGAGTTAACTCGGCTCCAGAAGTTTTCCAGAGGCGGCTGGAGGAATTGTTAGTAGGCTGCCCCAATGCTCTGAACTATATTGACGATGTCATCGTCTTTGGCAAAAACGAAAAAGAACACGACAAGGCGCTAACTGCGGTTCTGAAAATCTTTGATACCCACAATGTTGTTTTGAATAAGCAAAGATCTCCGTACATGTCTTATAGCCGATGCAAGTCCAGTGGCACTGGGAGCTGTTCCTTTGCAGATTGATGATCACTACGACCATCATATCGTATCGTTCGCCAATAAAAGCCTAACTGATGTTGAGAAGAGATATTCGCAAACAGAAAGAAAGCTTAGCACTGGTATGGGGAGTGGAGAAGTTTTACTACTACCTAGCAGGACTGGAATTCGATCTGATAACGGACCATAAACCTTTGGAATCCATTTTCAAACCACCTTCGAAACCACCGGTACGTATTGAACGTAGGTTACTACGCCTACAGTCCTACCGATTCCGAGTCATCTATAAAGCAGGAAAGGAAAACATCGCAGATTCCGTGTCGCGCCTTTGTCAACTTACAGAAGAGGTAGCTTTCGACTGGCAGGATGAGCAAAATATCTTTCAAATTGTAGCCAAAGGAGTACCGAAGTCTCTAACCATATCGGAAATCATGGAAAAAAGTATGCAGCACGGAGAAATAATTGATGCAATGACCCATCTTAGCACCAACTCATGGGAGGCGAACTCATCCAGTCCATTTTATCCGTTCCGATGGAAGTTATCGACAGTTGGAAATGTACTCTTACGCGGAACGAAAATAGTTATACCAACAAAACTACGATCGCAAGTGCTCCAAGTGGCTCACGAGGGCCACCCGGGTGAATCGGCTATGAAACGAAGATTACGTTCAAAGGTGTGGTGGCCAAGGATCGACCGGGAAGCAGAAGGATTTGTTAAGGCCTGTAGAGACTGCATCTCCGTGTCG
>JAWNPL010000057.1:0-169438 GCA_035047545.1 Drosophila paranaensis
CCATGTCCGTCTGTCCGTCTGTCTGGCCGTATGTATGAACGCGTCGATTATTATATCAACACTCCTTCTAATGCTAATATTTTGTAATCTTTCACGGAGTGATTTGATTGTTTTTTGACATTGATATTTGTGTTCATATGTCAATTTTTCATATACTTGATTTACTGTTGTTACTATATTATTATATTGATCTGCTAAAATGCACAAATGATGTGTCACTGTTTCTGTTTTTATTGTTTTATCAGAATTGATACATTTGTATGATTTCCCAAATTTGTCTTTGAAATCATTAATTGTTTTCACTAACGCACTCCATTCCATTTCTTACTGGAAAAAATGGAGATCTTAGCGTTTTAAGCGCAACATCAATATAGCAGTAATACCAAGTATTGGTGTTTTTTTTATTAAAATATATATATTTTTTTATATTGTTTCTAACCTATCTGATCTGCTTATATATTTTTTCTTCAAGCACTTGTTGTGCAACTTGTATAATTTTGTTAAAGTAACAATATAACTATAATTACAAGCATAATTGTTATAAATTTTAAATCTACTGAAACAGTTTCTACATTGTTAATAACATTTGCGGTTGAATCCGCTACTTTGGACTCATGGTCCAACATGATTACTGTTTCTTTTAAATAATCCTCTTTTGGGATAGAATTTGAGAATAAAAATTTAAAAATATGTATATGTACACTGACGAGCAAAACTGTAACACATGTTCACTGTTCTCACTTCAACGGTCTGTATTATCTCTTCTGCTTTATGCATGCTTAAGATCATAGTCTTGTTTTCTTAGTGAAATATTTAGCTCTCTTATCTATAAATTTAAAAACATTTGATAGGCTGGAAGAATTTCACCAATCGAAAATGTAAAAAAAGTCACATGTTACAGTTTTGCACTGCAAATATTTTTAAACAAATATTTTAATTAAGTTTTTTTTAATAACGAGTCCATAGTCCTTTTGATTTTTTGAGGTTGTTTATGCAGTTTGGCATACTTTGCGTGTAGCGTCGCACCATTTCAGGTGGAATCGAGTACCAAACGACCTTCGTTCTCTCCCACAACTCCATCATGCCCTTTGGAGGGGCCGCATACTTCGAAAGGTGCGATTTCACATGGCTCCGTAGATTTTCTATAGGATTCATGTCTGGGGATTGCGGTGGCCACTTCATAGTTTGAAACTTTTGGTTCAATAACCAATTTTTCACCAAATAGGATGTGTGCTTTGGGTCATTGTCTTGCTGCAAAATGCATTTTTCAGCAGCAAGACCTATGTTACCAATGACTCCTCCCAAATTTTCTTGTAACATTTTTAGGTATTGCTCCTTACGCATTACCCCATCGATTAAAACTAAGGGCCCAACTCCATTTTTACAAATACAGCGCCAAACCGTTATGGACCCGCCACCGTGCTTTGCTACAATGCATGAGAATTGTACTTTAGCTGATTGGGATGCCGTAAGTTACAAATAAAAAGTTTAAGCAATGCTAAAAAAAGTTTTTTCAAGGTTATTTGGTCAGACGAAACTAAAATTAATCGTTTTGAGTCAGACGGACGGTCGTGGTATTGGACTAGGGATCCCACAGTCCAATCGGCAAATACAATGCGGCAAACCGTTAAGCACGGTGGCGGGTCCATAATGGTTTGGCGCTGTATTTGTAAAAATGGAGTTGGGCCCTTAGTTTTAATCGATGGGGTAATGCGTAAGGAGCAATACCTAAAAATGTTACAAGAAAATTTGGGAGGAGTCATTGGTAACATAGGTCTTGCTGCTGAAAAATGCATTTTGCAGCAAGACAATGACCCAAAGCACACATCCTATTTGGTGAAAAATTGGTTATTGAACCAAAAGTTTCAAACTATGAAGTGGCCACCGCAATCCCCAGACATGAATCCTATAGAAAATCTACGGAGCCATGTGAAATCGCACCTTTCGAAGTATGCGGCCCCTCCAAAGGGCATGATGGAGTTGTGGGAGAGAACGAAGGTCGTTTGGTACTCGATTCCACCTGAAATGGTGCGACGCTACACGCAAAGTATGCCAAACTGCATAAACAACCTCAAAAAATCAAAAGGACTATGGACTCGTTATTAAAAAAAACTTAATTAAAATATTTGTTTAAAAATATTTGCAGTGCAAAACTGTAACATGTGACTTTTTTTACATTTTCGATTGGTGAAATTCTTCCAGCCTATCAAATGTTTTTAAATTTATAGATAAGAGAGCTAAATATTTCACTAAGAAAACAAGACTATGATCTTAAGCATGCATAAAGCAGAAGAGATAATACAGACCGTTGAAGTGAGAACAGTGAACATGTGTTACAGTTTTGCTCGTCAGTGTATATAAATTTTCATTTGTTTTTTCTTTTTATACCCTGAACCCATTGAAAATGGGAAAATCAGGGTATAATGTTTTTGTTGAAATGTATGTAACAGGGAGAAGAAGGCGTGGCAGACCCCATAAAGTATATATATTCTTGTTTAGGGAGACAAGCCGAGTCGATTTAGCCCTGTCTGTGTGTCCGTCCGTCCGTCCGTCCGTCCGTCTGTCCGTATGTATGAACGCGTCGTTCTCAGAACCTATAAGAGCTAGAGACTTGAAATTTTTTATGTAGGTTCCTGTATAGCACGAAAAGATCGATAACTGTCTTAATTTTAATGTTATCGATTAAAAACGAAATCAATGCTCCGTTATATAATTATATATAATTCATCTTTATAGCTAGAGTCTTCAAATTTTGCATTTAGTTTTTGTTAAATTTTGGATGCCACGCCCCCTTCGCCTCCAATTTGTAACTCCCGTATATCAAATACTAGAGACTTTTGCTTTGGCACATACATACATATGGATGACATGATCACGCCCAATAAGTTTGATCAAAATCGTTACTCTAGAAAAAAAGTTATTAAACATTTAATTTTCCATAGCATTGCCATGCAAAGCAGCCAAAGAACAGCTGACGCACCGACTGGCGTTTGTGTGTGTGCGCGCCTGTGCGTGTGTGTGTAAGTTTGGCTTGTAATGAACGTACATATGCATGTGTATATAAAAGAAACAAAGAATGCTTGGAATAACGGTTCTTCATAGGGTTCAGGGTATACCCTTGTCGAGCGGTCTCGACTAGAGTTTTCTTACTTGTTTATTTTAATTTTAAAACTTTTAATTTTTCTTTCATAAAAAAATTTTTTTCTCGTTTACATTTTATATGATATATATAATTTTTTTTTCTTATAATTAATTTTTGGTGATAACATTTAAAAGTCCTAGCTATTTTTTGCGTGTGGTTTTCAGGACAGCTTTAATGCCGCACAATTGTACATAAATTGTTATAAAAATGAAAAAAAAAATGTCCATCGCAGTGCATAGTTTTTTAATTGATTACTTTGTAGCGCTACCGGTCCTACTGCCTTCAGGGTCTAGTTGTCGCGTTGGACGTTGCCGGTGCTGGTCTTCGCACAGGCTTCTATTTTTGAGTCCCGTAGCAGTGGCTACATGTATACTCGCAGTATGGTGAGTATAGTGGTCCCTCGCAGTCGTTTGGGCAGACTATTTTCATCGTTGGTACTTCCTTCACAGGTTGTGGCGTTGTTTTTAATTTTGGCTTTGCCACGTTTTGTATTGTATTTGTATTTTTTCATTCGCTCAATTGATTTTTTATAAACTCTACCTCGGCCTGTAATTTAACCGAGGTGTCCCAATTAATTGTATTTGGGTTGTTTAACAGCCTCAATATTTCCTTCCCATCACTCAGAACGTTCACTGTGTCACGGTCGCCATGTACGAAAACTGCCGAGGGCCTGGTCTTTTCATTTTGAGTGCACTTTATTGAATGATGATTCTTAGACTTAATACATTTGATCTTAAGCTCTGCTGCTGAGGACGTCGGCAGAGAGAGAATGAGAGATTTATACATAAACTCTGCTGCTGAGGAAGTCGGCAGAGAGAGAATGAGAGAGTTGCGACACGTATGTAAACGGTAGTCGTCGTATATATGTATATATGTATGCCAATGGTGCATACTTATGGTTATGTGCAGGCTTTGGTATGTACCGATGGTACATACTGGAAAAGTGTTTACGTTAGCGATCTCACGCTATGGTCAATTCACATAGGCGGGGGATCGTATTACTGCACTTATGATTGTATAAACACGCCAACAAAGTGTCGCTATGTTATGAATGATTATACCCTGAACCCATTGAAAATGGGAATTCAGGGAGAAGGAGGCGTGGAAGACCCCATAAAGTATATATATTGTGAGGAACAATATATGCAGGCACGTCACAACCTGTATACTTGCATGTATTTGCTGTGCATTTATATGGGTGGGCGTGCAGGCATATAAATGTTCCATACAGCGACGCGAGTACGGTAAGAGCGACCCTCGCGACTGGAAAGGGTCAAAGGCGAGCGATGAGTCGTCTCGCTCGCTCTTACCAATTCAGTGATTTACTCGCGTCGCACTCGTGCACCGCTAGCCGAAGTGCCGTTCGTAGCCGCGAGAAAGTAGCTATTACTCTCACTCGCAGGCGTGTAACGGTGCTTCGGCCAATGAGAGGCTGCCACGCGATCACGCGTATTTGGCGTCGCGCAAAATCAGGCGATGTTGCCGTTAAGGCATCGTGGGATACATACAAGGATATTCAGAGGAATATCCTGGACGCATACCAAACCGTATCCTTGAGGACAGAGGTACGGCCGGCAGCTGGTGCTAGAGCAGCGTAACCTGAACAGGAGAGTAAGGTTAGTGAGGGTAGCCGTGCGAAAGCAACGTAAGCCTTCTGAGACGCAGTCTAGAGTGTCAGCGAGTACATCCAGTTGTAGGAGTGCGTGTGGTGATCCAAGCGAACCGCTGGAGTATACAGCGCGTATCCTGGCTAATCAGAGGCTAATCGATCGCTAGCCGGAGTGCTTCTCACGGCAGAACTATGATTCTGTGGAGATCAGCGTGCGCTAGCCCAGCCAGCTCTAAGGTGTGCTCGGAAAGCGTTACAAGGAGTGGCGTGCCCTACAACCAGGAGTAAAAGGTACGTGAGAGTAGTCGTGCGGAAGAGTGCACGTCTTTGAGGCGCGGTCTAGAGTGCCAGCGAGCGAATCCAGCAGTAGGAGTGCCTGTGATACTCTCGGCAAACCGCTAGAGATCACAGCGCGTATCCTGGCGTACTCTGGAGTGTTCTGCAACCTCTAGACGGCTCAGAGGCTAACCGCTCGTTAGCCGAAGTGCTCCTCCCGGCACCTACGAATCCTGCGGGCTTAACCGTGTACAGCTATAGCCTAAGCCATCACTTTGCTGTACTACAATAATTATATATCTACGTGAATAAACCAGTTTATATACTCAAGTCTAAAAATCAGGACTTATTGTTTATCGGCAGCCCCCAACATATAAATTTGTTGGCACGACCACACAGTCGGCTGAGTGCGACCCGGCTTAAACTCGAGGCAAACCGAAGGTTCGTTACAACTGGCGCCCAACGTGGGGCCCTGCGATAAATAGAATCAATTAAGTGCTTTTAGATAAATTTAAATACGGTGCGAGCGTGGGTATATAATCTTAAGAAAGAGGAGGTGATACGCTACGGCCTGGAGTTCGGAGTGAGCGTGTCAGGCACTCTGGACACAATGCGGAGGCAATTCGGCGAGTAGGCCGACGAGAATGAGGGAAGGATTCCCTTTTCTCCGAGGATCGCCGAAATCGCATGCCTCCATGGGAGACGGTTCCCACGAATGGAGGAAATTTTGACCGCCGTCGAGGCAGAGGATCTGGAGGATCGAGAGGAGAGGACACAAGGCCCGCGAGTGTCACTGCTCTCCACTAGTGCCACCGCCGCCCGCCTTAATGAGATGCAGCAAGGACCCTGGAGAGCCACATCCACCTCACCGCCCGAAATAAGGACGCGAGAGCCGAGTTTGGCAGGGCTCGAGTATTCCAAGGTGGCCAAACAAGTGCGCGAATGGGGCTTCCGATTTGATGGCACATCGAAGCCTCTGGAATTTCTGGAGCAGGTAGAGTGGTCGGCCGTCACATATGGCCTAAATCTGGACCTGATCCCTAGGGCGATGCCGGAGCTGCTCAAAGGCATGGCCTTGAAATGGTACGTGGCCAATAATCGACACTGGACGCCGTGGGAAGCATTCGTGAGCAGCTTCCAGAGATTCTTCTTGCCGAGAGACTACCTGGAGAACATTAAGGAGGAAGTCTCGAGGTGGAAGCAGATGCTGGGTGAGGCGTTCAAGTTGTATATGGTGGAAATGCAGACCCTGATGAGGCCACTACGCTATGCGGCGGATCGGGAGATGAAGCTGATATATAATGGCAGCTTGCCGGATCTGCGTGCCTATGCTCTGCCTTACCAGTTCCGGAGCCTGACGGAGCTGATGATGCTGGCGGACGAGTTCGAGGACTAGGAGAGGGATCGGGAGAAGCTGAGGCAGCAACACAGGCAGAGCAAGCCCATATTGATGGCTATGGGCGACGCTGAATGCGAAGGTGAGTCCACCTACCACCGCAGCATGGCCGCCGAAGAAGCGTGTCCACGGCCGGCACCAAGAACTGGTGTGGCAGGGCCAAGGACGCACATCCCGAATCCTGCCAGGGCGTGCCGTATGTGTGGCCAAGAGGGCCACTTCGCCGTGGAATGACGCAATGAAGCGCTGAAGTTTTGCTGACAATGTGGGCGCATTGGTGTGAGAACGATTGCCTGTTGCCAGTTGGGAAACGGGCTGAGGCACCCGCCATCCAGGGGCGAGCGGGAGCAGCGTCGCGGCGGCCCAGGCACTGATAGGCCAGCTCGTGGATTAAGGCACACAGATCTCGGCGATCGTAGCCATCGGAGCAGAGGAGCTTAAGGCTACGATCGGCACGGGAGCCACCAGCAGTTTCGTGAGCGAGAAACTGGCAGGCAGGCTCCGAGGATTTGGTGTGCTGCGCCCCACACGGAGGCGCATCCGGTTGGCGGACGGCAGTTGTAGTCAAGTGGAGGCAGCGTTGGAGTTGGAAATCAGGCAGGTCGTCATGCCACTGCTCATATTACCAGGTGTGATCGTTGATCTGGTACTGGGCTGGGATTTCTTGGCCAGTATGGGCTGCACGCTGGAATGCGGCGGCTTGAGTCTGAGGATCGGGCCCAGAGATTCGCAGCCCAATGAGCCAGTGGAGGCGAAGTTGTCGGTGGCAGTCGCCAGTGCGGAGGTGGAGCCCAGAAGCCAAATGGAGGCGAATCCAGGATCGGCACACCCACTTCATGAGGATGTGGAGGTGGACGCGTTCCTGAGGCAGGAATTGGCCAAATTCCAGCAGATTAAGGGCACCACTGACATCACCGAGCACCGGATCACGATGCACGACAAGCGGCCAATAAAGCAGCGATATTTCCCGAAGAACCCGAAGATGCAGGCGGAGATCAACAGCCAGGTAGATGAGCTCCTGGCTAAAGGATGCATAGAGCCCTCGAAGAGCCCACACAGCGCTCCCATAGTGATGGTGCGGAAGAAGAACGGCAAGTGGCGGCTGTGCGTGGATTTCCGACAGCTCAACAGCCGATCTGTAAAAGATGCATATCCGCTGCCTCGAGTGCATCACATTCTGGACCAGCTTCGAGAGGCTCGCTACATAACGAGCCTGGACTTGAAGGATGGGTATTGGCAGATACCCATGGAGGAGGCCAGCCGACCACTCACGACATTTACAGTTCCAGGAAAGGGGCTGTTCCAGTAGAAGGTGATGCCGTTCGGCCTTCATTCAGCACCAGCGACTTTCCAGAGGGCTCTGGATCAAGTCATTGGCCCAGAGATGATGCCGCATGCTTTGCGTACCTAGATGATATCATCGTCATTGGGAGGACCCGCCAGGAGCATATGAACAACCTGCGAGAGGTGTTCCGGCGGCTGAGAGCTGCCAATTTGAAGATCAACATCGACAAGTGCGATTTCTTCAAAAAGGAGCTGAAATATCTGGACCCAGAAAAGGTTGCCGCGATTGCGGAACTTAAGCCTCCCGCAAACGTGAAGGAGTTGCGACAATATGTGGGCGTGGCATCCTGGTATCGCCGCTTTGTGCCTGACTTTGCGACCACAGTACACCCACTCAATGCGCTGTTGAAGAAAGGAGTCAAGTGGGAGTGGACCGAGGAGCGTCAGAGGGCTTTTGACACGGTAAAGGCCAAGCTGACGGAATCACCAGTCTTGGCATGCCCGGATTTTTCGAAGCCGTTCTGCTTACAGACGGATGCGAGCAACTATGGGCTCGGCGCAATTCTGACGCAAACTTCAGAGGATGGAGAGAGGGTCATCTCCTATGCCAGTCGGACACTGAATAGCGCGGAGCGGAACTATTCAGCAACGGAGAAGGAATGCCTAGCGATCGTCTGGGGCATCCGGAAGTTGAGGCCTTACTTGGAAGGCTATCACTTCGTGGTGGTGACCGATCACATGGCGCTGAAGTGGCTCAACTCCATTGAGAGTCCTTCAGGCAGAATCGCCAGATGGGCATTGGAGCTACAACAGTTTGACTTCGAGATCCGGTACAGGAAGGGCAAGCAAAATGTAGTAGCCGATGCTCTGTCGCGACAGCCTCTGGAGGAAGCAGTTTGCCGCTTGGTCGCAAGCAAAAGCCAATCAGCTGGGACGGGATGTCGCTGGATGGCTAAGCTTCGCCGAGATCTCCACCAAAACGCACAGAAGATGCCAGACTACCGGGAAGAGGCGGGGAATGTATACAGGCACATTCCTCATCAAGCTGGCCATGAAGATGTGGCTGCAGAGTTGACACTGGCCGTCAACAGCAGCGTCTCGGCCTCTACAGGGTATTCCGCAGCCGTCCTCACTCAAGGGCATGAACCAAGGTTGCCTAAAGCCTTGTTTGACGCACAGATTGTGGGAACAGGCCAGGCAACACAAGCACCCACGGAGAGAGCCACCAAATTGGCCGAAGTGTACCAGATTGTAAGGCGAAATCTGGAAAAGGCGGCTCAGGATCAGGCGCGACATTACAATCTGAGGCGGCGACAGTGAAAACCAGCCATAGGGGACAGGGTGTGGGCGAAAGAGCGCCACCAGTCTAATGCCGCTGAAAAAATTTGCGGCAAAACTGGCTCCACGATACGGAGGACCGTATACAGTGGTCAGTTTCATCTCGCCGGTCATACGCCGGATCAAGGCGGAGACTGATAAGCACAGCAGGACAGCTCATGTGTCCGATCTGAAGCCATATCAGGCGGAGGCGGGTGAGTCTGAGCACATTATTTAAAAAAAAAAAAAAAAAAAAAAAGGGGTGAATACACATAGCTATGTGTATTGCTGTTGTTATTGCCACCCGAGTTTATTAGAGAATTTTTTGTTATTGCCACCCGAGTTTATTAGAAAATTTTTGTTAAAAATTGTGCAATATTTATAAATTGATTTCAAAACAAAAACTCATAAAATCGGCAACAGCGCAAGAGCATTAAGAATATCAGCGCGCGCACGAAATGACGCCGAAAACAATAACAATCGCAGCTGGAATAGTATTCCCGCAAACAACAACAGTGTCAGCTGTAACTGAGGCGAGCCCTCTTTAGGGCAAACAACAACAGTATCACCTGTAACTGTAGGGAGCCCGCGCCAACAAACAACAACAGTGTCAGCTGTAACTGTGATGCGAGAGAGCGCCGTCACAAACAACAACAATCTCGGCTGCACAGCGCGGCTCATGAAGACGAGCGAAAAAGCAAATGCGAAACGGACCCCACCACACACGTAGATTTGCGTACGCCCACGCACTTGCAAGTGCACATGCACGATCAAGCCACGGCGATAGCATTGGAACATGGAGAGAGAGAGAGAGAGAATAAAAACAACAATGCGGCCGGGCACAGAGGCCAATGAACTCGGGCAGCTGAGCGGCGATCGCTACGCCCGAGGCGAGCCGAAGCTGGGATCGCAAGCGAACGCCTGCAGCTGTGCTGAGAAAAAGAGCGGCTACAACAATAACAAGCGCGCATCGCACGAGCATAGCCCTAATATGCAAAACGGGCAACAACAAAACAGCTGGAATTGGCAAACATAGCCCAAACATGTAAAACGGGCAACAACAACCATATGCGACCGTCAAGGGCAAAAAAGAGCAAAGGCGCGAATTAGGCGACAAAGATAGGGACCTGGAAGTCAGCGCTAAGGATGGGTGGTTAGAAGAGTGCACCCCGCGCTAGAAAGGGAGCAGTAGAGGGCACAGGATCCGTAAAGTGTTGTCGCCCGCACGGCCAGCAGAGCGGCGGCAGAGGCTATAAAAGGGCGTGTTGGTGGCAGTCCATAGCGACAGCAACGTGGAAGGTGATAGCGACGTGGGAGTGACATCGACGTGGGAGAGAAGCACGTCTGGAGTGTTGGCAGACTCAAGGGAATGGGCTCGCAGGAGATTTCAGCGCCAGACTTCTGCTACGTAGCTGGAGGGTCTGGGTAGTGAAGCTAGGGCATCGGCAGAAGAGACGAGGCCGATCCTCGCGCACTTGCCAGCGAATCTGCTGGAGCTGTGCGCGAATGAGGAGTATGCCAAACCGTCTGCCCGGTGCCAGCGTGGCGACACCCCAGAGCCAGTTCACGAACGTCGTCTGGTGCACCGAAATTTCCCGCGGAGCCCGGAATCCCCATTAGTGGGTCCCCGAGGGTGAGAGGAGCCAGTCGCCAGGGTCCGAAGCTGGCAAAGCTCGCCTAGAAGTGGCCGCACAAAATTGGAGGCGCCGCCACTGCAGCCAATACACGGCCACAACACAGCCGAGTGGCTGGCGGCGCGTGTAACAGGAAACAGGATCATCTACTGCAGCGGCGGACGGAGCATGGCCAAAGGGGCATCAAGGAGTGAAGCTGCCTAAACACCGAGGAAGTTTTATTAGAATTTGGTAAATATTTTAATAAAACACTTTGTTTTGCTTACCTGTTTGTTGTGACAGTGTTGCCAGCAGTGTGTTGATCAGCAGTGAGTACGGCGTTGCCACTGGGTGGATCGACATCGCGTGCCAGGTGGCAACACTGAGCAATGCGGTGGAGCAAAACAAAGAGGAGCAGAACGGTTTGAGTGGCGCCAAATTTAAAAAAATTTCGGACAAATTTAAAACACGAAAGTTTCGTGTTTACCGAAGAAAGAGGGGAGTGTGAGGAACAATATATGCAGGCACGTCACAACCTGTATACTTGCATGTATTTGCTGTGCATTTATATGGGTGGGCGTGCAGGCATATAAATGTTCCATACAGCGACGCGAGTACGGTAAGAGCGACCCTCGCGACTGGAAAGGGTCAAAGGCGAGCGATGAGTCGTCTCGCTCGCTCTTACCAATTCAGCGATTTACTCGCGTCGCACTCGTGCACCGCTAGCCGAAGTGCCGTTCGTAGCCGCGAGAAAGTAGCTATTACTTTCACTCGCAGGCGTGTAACGGTGCTTCGGCCAATGAGAGGCTGCCACGCGATCACGCGTATTTGGCGTCGCGCAAAATCAGGCGATGTTGCCGTTAAAGCAGAAAACGAAGAGGAGACAGGCCCCGCTACAGAGAGCCGAGGCAGGCCCCGCTCCAGAGCCGAAGCAGGGCCTGCGGCGCTGCTATAAAAAGGCGCTCACGGCTCGGCACTGGGTCAGTCGATTCCAGTGAAAAGTGAAAGTGCCGAGCGTCAACGGAGTGAAAGTATAAAGTGAAACGAAGTGCAACGAAGGACAACGAAGGACAACGAGGGACATAAAGGACATCGTGGGATACATACAAGGATATTCAGAGGAATATCCTGGACGCATACCAAACCGTATCCTTGAGGACAGAGGTACGGCCGGCAGCTGGTGCTAGAGCAGCGTAACCTGAACAGGAGAGTAAGGTTAGTGAGGGTAGCCGTGCGAAAGCAACGTAAGCCTTCTGAGACGCAGTCTAGAGTGTCAGCGAGTACATCCAGTTGTAGGAGTGCGTGTGGTGATCCAAGCGAACCGCTGGAGTATACAGCGCGTATCCTGGCGTACCCTGGAGTGCTCTGCAACCTCTAGACGGCTCAGAGGCTAATCGATCGCTAGCCGGAGTGCTTCTCACGGCAGAACTACGATTCTGTGGAGATCGGGCGTGCGCTAGCCCAGCCAGCTCTAAGGTGTGCTCGGAAAGCGGGCTTAGCCGTGTACAGCTATAGCCTAAGAAATCACTTTGCTGTACTGAAATAGTTATATACCAACGTGAATAAACCAGTTTATATTATTAAATCTAAAAGCAGGACTTATTATTTATCGGCAGGCGCCCAACATATAAATTTGTTGGCACGAACACACAGTCGGCTGAGTGCGGCCCGGCTTAAACTCGGGGCAAACCGAAGGTTCGTTTCAATATTCTTGATCAGGGAGAGTAGCCGAGTCGATTTAGCCCTGTCCGTCTGTCCGTCCGTCTGTCCGTCTGTCCGTCCGTCTGTCCGTACGTATGAACGCGTCGTTCTCAGAACCTATAAGAGCTAGAGACTTGAAATTTTTTATTTAGGTTCCTGTATAGCACCAAAAGATCGAGTTTGTTAAAAAAAATCGATAACTGTCTTAGTTCTAATGTTATCGATTAAAAACCGATATCTTCATTTAGTTATAAAATTCTATTTATAATGTTTTTGTTGAAAGGCGTATGTATGTAACAGGCAGAAGGAGGCGTGGCAGACCCCATAAAGTATATATATTCTTGATCAGGATGACAAGCCAAGTTGATATAGCCATGTCCGTCTGTCCGTCTGTCCGTCTGTCCGTCTGTCCGTCCGTCTGTCCGTATGTATGAACGCGTCGTTCTCAGAACCTACAATAGCTAGAGACTTGAAAATTTTTATGTAGGTTCCTGTATATCACGAAAAGATCGAGTTTGTTTCAGAAATTCGATAACTGTTATCGTTTTTTTGTTATCGATTAAAAACGAAAATCTAAAATCAGCTATAAAATTCTATCTAATTCATCTTTCTAGATGGAGTCTTCAAATTTTGCATTTAGTGTTATGTAAGCCTTACGCAATTTCGGTTTTTGTTAAATTTTGGATGCCACGCCCCCTTCGCCTCCAATTTGTAACTCCCGTATATCAAATACTAGAGACTTGTGCTTTGGCACATACATACATATGGATGACATAATCACGCCCAACAAGTTTGATCAAAATCGTTACTCTAGAAAAAAGTTATTAAACATTTAATTTCCCATAGCATTGCTATGCAAAGCAGCCAAAGAACAGCTGACGCACCGACTGGCGTGTGTGTGTGCGTTCGCCTGTATGTGTGTGTATGCTTTGCTTGCAATGGACGTACATATGCATGTGTACATAAAAGAAACAAATAATGCTTGGAATAGCGGTTCTTCGCAGGGTTCAGGGGATCTCTTAGTCGAGCGGTCTCGACCAGAGTTTTCTTACTTGTTTTACTCTACTTTAGTTAGGGCATATGTCACTTTGATACAATGTATACACTGCAATATGTGAGCATATGTTAATATTGCATACAACATGCTACAACGTAGACCAATCTGTTGCACTAATAAGTTGGTTAAGCAAAGCAAAGTTGCACTTAACAACATGCTACAACGTAGACCAATCTGTTGCACTTATAAGTTGGTTAAGCAAAGCAAAGTTGCACTTAACGTAACAACGACGTTAAGGTGGAGTAGGTTCACAAATTGGAGGTGAACTTAGGGTCAGAGATACCTCCAATGTAGGATGATAAATATCCTCAGGTAAACAAAAAGGGGATGATCTGGAAACATTAATGCAAGAGTCGTCATTAATAAAAACCAGATCAAGCCATCGGCTCAGATGATTTGAGATTAAATTCATCTGAGACATAGAAATAGAAAGTAATTCGTCAAAGAAAAAATTATCAATTGTAGAAATAAGGGAACTTAAACTAGGATTAGAGATCCAAGAAGTGTTCGGTATATTAAAGTCGCCTAACACCAGAAAGAAATCGTTATCTTTCACGTGTCCATAAACTTTTTTAATGAAAGTCATATGTTGCGCACAAACTTGAAAATCAGAAGTGGGGGAATATGTGAACAAGTAATAAAGAGGGAGATTTAAGAGTAAGTTTAACAGCAACCATCTCGATATCATGAGATGCTGAAAAAATAAAAGATTCAGAAAGAATATAAGATTTAACGCCCAATAAGATACCTCCACCTCTACGAGTCAATCGATCATGTCTGTAAATAGTGAAATCGTTCAAGAGAATCTCACTATTATAAACATTCGGACTTAACCACGTTTCAGTCAGGGCACTGAAACTACTCAAAAAGGGCCTTTTGAGCTTAGAATTCTGACCACGAACGTTTTGATATATTAAGGAAATCTGTGAAGAAGGTTGAACTATTTTAAGTTTTTTGGCACAATATTGGATGAAGATTATACCGAGGAAGGGTTTAGCAAAACGGGAGACAGCCTAGTTCGACTCTTATGCTTGAATTCATGCACAACTACATGAGGAGGCCAAAACTTGGCGTCACAAATTGTTGTGAAGAATTCAGATGAAACGTTGATTTTGAAAGAAGTAATTTCACGAGGAGTTGCAAAATTGAACTTCGATATAGAGACTTTAGCTTTTGATTTACTAGAAATAAAAGCAGAAACAGCTGCACATGTCGTGTCAGATGAAAGCCTTGATAAGAACACTTGCTTTCGGGGAGAAACGACAGATAAAGCAGGTATAGTAAGTGTGGGAGAAATAGCCAGAGAGTTGTTCTTAGTTTAAGCAACAGATGGAGACAACGGGGTTGTAATCAGTAAAGACTCTGCGATATCCACGCCATAACAGAGGGCGGAATCGCAAGAGAGTCTGAACTAGGTGTAGAAGGCGCTAATAAACTTGGAGGCAAAGGTATTGAAGGTAGTACCAACTGAGAGGCCGTCAACGTCTCAGCTTGATAAGATTCAAAATCATGTTGATTTAATAATTTATCAGCAGCATCTAGTTCACTAGATAACTGTTTAGATATTTTATTAAGATTTAAAAATTGAATCCGCACCGAAACCAACTTCTTCCCGGCGGCAATTCTCCGAAGAGGCTTCAACTCATATACAAACTGATGAATGCTTAAGTGATGTTTAAGGACAATACACTGATCATCGATGCAAGACTGCTAATATACATCAATCAGCATACAAGTCTTTTCGAATCAATACCGATATAACTGGTTCTTAACGGAAGAAACGGCATTCCGAGAACTAAAACGAAGTTCCTTATCTTCAATACGGAAATGGATGCGTATCACTCAATGACTGAAACGTATGTAAATCGTTGTCAGCACGAAGACGAGGACACTTACCTAGGCGAGGGAAGTTGGGCATGGAAATTGTGAAATGTCACCTTTAAAATCAAGCAACAAGCAGCCGTGAGGAAGACAAATTTGTTAAAAAACTAAATGGAAAAACCGATGGCTCTTTAAGGTATTTGGAAAGAAGTCAGCCCACATCGTATACGGAAACTTCGAGGAAATGGCCTTGCTACCTAACCAAAGCATAATTGAGCTGCATGCTGGACGCTCAGCAAGAATAGGCAAAATTTATATCTTAACGCCGCAGGAGGTAGGGTGAACAAATACTCCAAGCAGCCCAGTTTTCCTCAAAATAATAGACCACAACAGCACATGGGTCTCGTCGCCGCTGCGAAACATTAAAATAAATAACTCAGTGCAACTAAAACAATTGCAACAAAACATATGGGAACTGTACCGTCAAAATTCCACATTGAAGATCTTGTCTTCCACACAATAAATGGACACAGCTCATTAGGATTTATAATAACAATAATATTCTTAGCAGAAGCTGCTAGCAATCACATTTTCTGCCCCACGCAGAATGTTCATGCATGAACATAATGTTCAGGCACGAACATACAAATGCATAACAATTGAAAGAGAAGCCCGCCGCGCTAAGAATACAAACCAATTGAAAAATGCCGATAGCCTAAGTTTTCATAATGTAAGCTATGATTTATGCATGGTCATTGTATATGATATTCATTAAAATTTTAAAATTTTGGTTCTTAGCTTCATTAAACGTTGAGAAAAAGAGTTCAATAATGCTTTCGTAACCAAACCCCTTTATATTTCGTTGGTACGACCTATTTTAGAATATTGCTCAAATGTATGTATGGGTTGAATCGGATCAAAAACAGTTTCTTCTCTTTGCTCTCAGAAATCTAAACTGGGACCCTAATCTCCGTCTACCGTCTTATCATAGTCGTCTCCTTCTTATTGATCTTCCTTCATTAATAAATCGTAGAACAATCCTTGGGATTGCTTTCCTATATAATTTGAATGTAGGTAATAATGATTTACCACTGTTCACATCGGATAACTCGTGCATTTCATGTATTATGCTCGAATTATAATAAATTATATCACGTTTTTTGAACTCTCTTCCTCTAATCAAATCCTTGATTTCAGCTTTTCTTAAAGATATCCCTCAAACTACCAAATCATGACGGTGGATAAATTTGTTGTTAAGGCATATCTGCCATTACCTTTATCATTTGTAACGAACCTTTGGTTTGCCCCGAGCTTAAGCATTGGCACGCTTATCCGGCAAGCTGCCATTATATAAGTTAACGTAAGCAAAGTCAAAAGCAGTTCAACGCTCTGCAACACGCGCTCCGCCAAAAATGCTGACCTACGGTCTGTATTGCATCCGCTCCAAGCAGCAAAACAATTCTTAAGAATTATGGTTACGAGAGAAACACGCGCAACCGCTGGTGCAACCGCTGGCGCATCCGCTGAAGTCGATATTTAAGCCACCCAATAATGTAATAGTTTTCAGTTTCATTTTTATATTCAAATAAACAAGTCGCTTTGCTGCGACAAATTAAACGAAACAAAACGTTGTTTAACTGGCGCCCGAGCAGGGACCAGCGCGTACAATAGAATACCCAGTTTCTAAGTGCGTAATCGGTATAACAATATAGCCCCAAAGTGTTCATAAGTTTTTACCGTCGCTGGTTCAAATAATTCTCGCAGTGAAACTCCCATAAATTCATTTGTGGCTGTGAAATTATTAAAATTAGGCACGACAATTAAACAATTATTAAGTGCCAAAACAAACAGCGCGACAATAAAACAATTATTAAGCGCCAAACAAAAAATAATTAAAGCACAACAATAACTCAATTATTACGTGCCAAGCAGCAATCGTCAAGGCTACAAGACCCGCTCCTAGCCAACCACTGGATGAAGTGAAGACCCCGAAACCTGAGTAGGACATCACGACACCAAAAAGGAGACTTTCCACCTTCCGCAGAGGATGACCATAGCTGCTATTATATTGTAAGTTAAAATAAGAAAAAGTAATCAAAAATAGAATTAAAAGGAAAAAAAAATATATAAATAAAAATTAAATATTTGTTTCAAAGAATAGATCAAATAAGTAATCAAAAACGGAATTAATTAAGTAAATAACAAGAGAAAAAAAAAAGAGAAAGAAAATTATAACTACAGTTAATCATGGCAAAACCAAATAACTTAATAAGACCATCATTGTTGTCTGATGATGCGTCATCCTCCAGATCAACACCCCCCAATAACGCCCAAATGAATATAGACCAACTAACACAATTAATTTCGAAAATTGTCATCGACACACTAGCAAAAAACAATACAGCCGAATCAACCAAACCAAGCCCTTTCGACAACACAAAATAATATTCCACGTCAACCAATTCAATCTTATAGGCCAAACCCCAGTTTTCAACAAAATAAAACAACACCTTATGGACAGCAGTTCAGGCAACAGCCAAGTTACACCTTCCCAATAGCACATCCTCGTCCGTCCGGACAACAATTCTTTCAACAGACAAACTACAGTTATCCTATAGCACCCGAACCTATGGACGTAGATAAGTCTATACAAACGAAGCAGGTTAATTATGTCAATCGCCCAAATTTCGATATGGGAAAACGACCTCCATACAACACAGGACCTGAACTAAACAAACCACGAAACTATAATATAGAAACAGCCGAAGAGAACGAAAATCAAATTCACATAGAAGAACAAAGACTGGCAGAATTGGAACAATACGGTAACGAACACTATGCAGACGTAGAAAATCTAGCCGACAACTCACCACACGAGTACGAATACTCGGCTGAAGATTACCAAGTTGGACATTCAGACATACATTTTTTAGAATAAAGTCCTCCTCACTTCCATACTTTGAATGCAAGCTTGGAGTAGGAAAGACCCTGAAAATTTTAATTGACACTGGCTCGAACAATAATTATATCAACCCAAATTTAGTAAGAATCCCAAAAGAAAATATAGAACCATTCGATGCAATCTCTGTAGAAGGTAACATAAAAATAACACAGCACATAGAAGCAAATCTGTTTGACATTAAAGACGTAAGAATTAAATTCTTTCTACTGCCGACTCTAAAATCATTCGATGCCATTCTAGGAAACGATAGTCTTAAGCAGCTAAATGCAGTAATCTTTTCTAACGACAACATTATGACTTTAAAAAACAAATACAATATTCCTATCAAAGAAAAACGAATACAAGCAGTTAATAATTTAAATATTAGAACCGAACACATGTCTAAAGAACAACTCACTAGCATTACAAACTTGTTTATTTTCAAAACCCAATGACAGATTATCATTTGCCACCTGTGTCCAAGCGGAAATAAGAACCACCTCAGACGCTCCAATTTATACGAAATATTACCCTTATCCCATGTCTTTACAATGAGAAGTAGAAGCACAAATACAAAAACTGTTAGACGACGACATAATACGCCCCTCTCGTTCTCCATATAACTCTCCTGTAATAATAGTACCAAAAAAGTTAGACGCATCTGGCGAAAAGAAATATAGATTAGTCATTGACTATAGGAAGTTAAATTCCATAACCATCGCCGATCGGTATCCCATACCAGAAATAAACGAGGTATTAGCACATCTAGGGGACAACAAAATATTCTCCGTACTTGATTTGAAAAGCGGATTTCATCAGATCCTATTAAAACAAAAGGACATAGAGAAAACTGCCTTCTCCATAAAAAATGGAAAATATGAGTTTAAACGACTCCCCTTTGGTTTGAAAAACGCGCCATCCATATTTCAAAGAGCCTTAGATGACATACTAAGGCAACACATAGGAAAAATCTGTTATGTCTACATAGACGACATAGTCGTGTTCAGCAAAGACGAAAAATCCCATCTAGATCACCTCGAAACAATATTCCATACGCTCCACTAAGCTAACATAAAATGCCAAATAGACAAATGCGAATTTTTTAAAACTAGAGTAGAATTTTTAAGTTTTGTTATTTCAGATAAAGGCATAGAAACTACCAAAAAAAAAAGTAGAAGTAATTGCCAACTATCCACCACCAAACACGCTTAAACAACTTCGGTCATTTCTCGGCCTATCCGGCTACTATCGCCGTTTCATCAAAGATTATGCAAAATTAGCAAAACCTCTCACCTTGTTGTTACGTGGTGAGGACGGCAGAATATCAAAGCAAGCTTCAAATAAGATATCCATAAAATTAGATTCAGTTGCCCTAGAGGCATTTAATAAATTGAAAAATTCATTAATATCAGACGATGTTATTCTCAAATATCCCGACTTCAAAAAAGAATTTAACCTGACTACCGATGCATCGAATCACGCAATCGGTGCAGTTCTCTGCCAAGACGGACACCATATTTATTTCACATCTAGAACATTGTGTAAAGCAGAAGAAAATTACGCAACAAATGAAAAAGAAATGTTAGCTATCGTTTGGGCTCTAAAGTCCCTCAAGAATTACCTTTACGGAAATTCAAAAGTCAAAATATTCACAGCAAAATATTCAAAATATTCATTGGCATGGGAAAGCCAAAATTAAAAGGTGGAAGGCAATCTTAGAAGAATACGACTACCAGCTAGTTTACATGCCAGGTAAAGAAAATATAGTCGCCGATGCATTGTCCAGAACCCCTTACCAATTAAATAACCAAATAAATTCAATAACAGCCACCATTCATAGTGCAGATCGTTCAAGCTATCATTTGATACCAAGCCTTGAAGCCCCTACCAACGTTTATATGAATCAAATCATAATTACAAAGCAAAACAAAGAAACTTACGAATTTAGCATTCCGTTCCCCACCTTCCATAGACACTACATCGCGAGAGAACAATTTTCAGAAACCGACCTTATCAGCTTACTAAAAAAGTACTTAAACCCATCCGTTATAAACGGAATTCTCACAACTGAAGACATCATGGCCAAGCTACAAAATATCTACTTATCTCACTTCAATACTTTCAAGATACGATTTTCCCAGAACAGAATTATAGATTTAGAAAAAGACTCGGATCAAGAGGAAGAAATATTAAAAACACACAATAGAGCACATAGAAACGCATACGAAAACCAAAAACAGATTGCGGAAAAGTATTACTTCCCAAGAATGAAAGCCAAAATTACAAACATAGTGAAACAATGTATGGTTTGCAAAGAAGAAAAATACGATAGACGACCAACAAACCCAAGTCTGAAGGAAACACCGAGACCCGAGAATCCAGGCCACATCATTCATATAGACATTTATTCTGCCGAAAAGCACCTCGTGCTCACTGCAATAGACAAATTCTCAAAGCTTGCGCAAGGTAGAATTATAAAATCTAAAGCTATAGAAGATATCAGACAACCATTACATGAAATACTTTTCTACTATGGAGTACCAAAATTTGTAGTAGTAGATAACGAAAAATCACTTAATTCGGCTTCCATCTCTTTCATGATGAAAGATCAGCTCAACATTGAAGTTTTCAAAGTACCACCATATAAGAGTTCGGTAAACGGACAGATAGAACGACTACACTCCACTTTGTCAGAAATAATGAGATGTCTTAAAAGAGAAGGCAAAGATAGAAACTTCGCAGATCTCCTGCAAAGAGCTATTTACGAGTATAACAATTCCATACATTCAGTCACTAAACGCCCACTAAATATTTTCTTTGGCAGAAAGATTACAACAGACCCCGAACAATTCGAACAAGCACGCAAAGATAACATAACAAAGTTAAAAGAACAGCAGACCAAAGACCTAAAATATCACAACCAATCTAGAAACCCTATACTAACCTACAAAATTGGACAGATAATTTACGTAAAAATCAACACACGACTAGGATCTAAACTTTCCCCCAGATACAAAAAAGAAATAGTTAAAGAAGACAACGGCACAACCATAAAAGCAATATTAAAAAAAAAAAAATGACTTTTCTCTACAGGATACTGGGAGTAATCCCAATACTGCCATGAGTGGAAATGACTAATTATACAAATAGACACATACTCACCCTTCATGACCAACGCCATCCAAAAACATTCGTACCCTACTAACAAATTAAATACTAACATACAAATACAAATCCGTCTGATTAAAGAGGAAATAACAAACATAAAATACGCCATACAATGGGCTAAACTAAACATAGTAAACAGCATTCTCTTAAATGATAAAGATTTAGACCTATAATTAAAGACAATACAATTGTAAACTTTCAATTCAAAGAAATTTTCAAATATAAAAACACAATGTTAGGATTAAGAAACAGCTGTAAAACTTATAACAACATGAAAATTTGTAATCAAAAAGATGTAATAGATTTAAGAGAAAACAATTGTATACCCAAATTAATGTTAGGGAAAAATGCAAAATGCGACTACAGCAACGCAGACCACATCGAAAACTTAGAAGAAATCCAAGAAGACATCATACTACTTAACAACTTTCAAGGTAGAATAAAGTGGGAGGACACTGATCAAATAGTCCAAGAAGAAACACAAATCTTCAATTCAGCAACATCCCGTTTTTCTGACACTTGAGGACAACTGTCAAATTGAGGGTGGAAGAGTTAACGTAGTCGATATTTAAGCCACCCAATAATGTAATAGTTTTAGTTTCATTTTTGTATTAAAATAAACAAGTCGCTTTGTTCACGGCCGTTGGCGGAGCTTCCACTTGACGCTTTTCTTCAGGAGTGACGTCATCGGTTGCACCAGGGAGGCGAAGTCAGGTACGAAACGCCTGTACCACGACGCCATCCCCAAACATTGTCGCAGCTCTTTGTGATTCGAGGGAGCTGGGAGTTTCCGGATCGCCTCAACCTTCGACGGATCCATACTGATTCCCACCCCCGTCACTACATGCCCCAGATAAACCGACCTTTCTCTAAAGAAGCTGCATTTCCTGTGATTAACTTTAAGATTGGCTGCTCTCAGCCTCCGAAACACCTCCTTCAAGTTAGCCATATGCTGCTCCTTATCGGCGCCTCCCACCACAATATCATCCAGATATGCGAACGCTTACGGCTCCATCTCCGGCCCAGTAACCTTGCCGATCGCCCTCTGAAACGTTGCCCCCCTGCCTCCCCGCATTGTTAGCCGAAGACCGTCCGCTCGTTAGGGCATTCTCGCGCAAAATGATCTGTCTGCGAACATCGGAAACATACTTGCCGCACGTCAGAACCAGTCCGGTTCCCTGCAGCCATCATTCGATGCATGGCCTCGGCCGGCCTCGCGCTGATCGACATCGGATTGCCGACCCTCGGCTCGCTCGACCGCTACTCCATCGGTTGAGACCGGAACGGATAGTTCGGTCGCGCTTCCGGCGGGTTGACCCAGTCGCCACCTGCTCGAGTCGAGCCTGGCTTCTGGCCCATTCCTCGCGTCTCTTCCCCGAATTCTGCTCTTTGATCCCTTACGCTTTCATATTCCTCAGCCAACTGCGTCACCTGGGACAGAGACGAGAAATCTTGGCGCCGCACATACATCCGATACTCAGGAGCCGTATTCTCATACACTCGGTTCGCCTTTTCGTTGCCTTCGCCCTCTAATCTGATCCTCGAGGCGCTCGAAATATTGTGGCGGCATAAAGAAATCCAGAAACGCGGCCCGGAATCTGACCCAAGACACACTCCCCAACCCGCTGGTCAGGAACCATTTCGCGGCCTTACCTAGCAGCACCTCGCTTACCACCCGAGGTAGGTGGTCGAGCTCGATGCCACATGTGATGGCTCTCTATTCCAAAATCTCGAGAAAGCCCAACGGGTCCATACAGCTGAGATCTCCTTAAGTCGGGTTCCAGACCCCTGCGCAATGCCCACCGCCTTGGATGAAGCTAGCTAAGCGCCGGCGCAGCTCCTCCACGCGGCACTCTCTCTCTAGTCCGAACTCTTGGGCCACAGACATCAACTCCTCTTTCCGCTGTAGGTACACCCAACGGACACCCACCCCCGGATTCTGACATTCACTCGGTTCCATGATAATTTTAGTGAGAATTTTATTTAAACAAACTTTTTTATTTATTTATTTAATTTTATTTATCTAAAATTTATATTTATACTTGTGTGTGCGTGCGCCTGTGCTTGTGTGTGTATGTTTTGCTTGTAATGTACGTATATATGCATGTGTATATAAAAGAAACAAAGAACGCTTGGAATAGCGGTTCTGCGCGAGATTCAGGGAATACCCTAGTCGGTCTCGTCTAGAGTTTTCTTACTTGTTTTTAATGATTTATTTAATTTTTTCAATTTTTTTCTATTTTATTTATATATAATATAATTTTTTTCGGATAAGAGAACATTGATATATTTTGAATATATGTATATTGTTTATTCTTATTTTATGTATGGTTCCTTTTCTATGTATGGCCATACTTGTTATATTTATAAGAGAAGTAAAGTGATGTATGAGGTATGAAAAAACAATCTTTATATACTATTTGTTTCTTATTTTCATACTATTTCACGTAGGGATATAGTATATTGGTTTTGTGCAGTGTCCGTCATGCTGTTCGTCCGTCTGTCCGTATGAACGCAAACCATTTCCACGCTATTGAAGCTAGAGACTTGAGACTTGCATTTTCCTGTATCTCAGAAACACTACTTCTAGAAGGGCTAGAGAGTTGAGATTTTAACTGAACACTCGTCGACATCCCAAAATAAAAAAGCTATGGCGGATATATCTACGCCCATTGGGGGCGTGACAAATCGGGTCAAACTGTATCTGCTACAGTTTTAAAGCTAGAACGCCCAACATAGGCACGTGGGTTACTATTACGATCCTATACGGATCGCCCAAAAATGTTTATAGCCACGCCTAACAGGGGCGTGGTAAATCGGATCTGAATATATAGTGATTTTTCTAGTTTCGTTATATTTTGAGCACTATTGATACTAGAGACTTGAGACTTGGTACATATACTCGGGTTAACATCCCACAATCGAAAAGGTATGGCGGATATATCTACGCCTTCAGGGGACGTGGCAACTAATATCAGCTTATATATCTTACAGTTTTAGTGCTAGAAGCTTTCAAATTGGGTGTTAAGTTACTGGGGGCCTCCTCTACCGATTCCCCAAATTATTTTTACGCCCCAAAGGGGCGTGACATAGAAATATACCCTATAATTTTCGCACTTTTCGAATGTAAGCATCCAAACTTTACAGTTATATTCCTGAACGCCCACTCTATGCACATGCCAAAAACAAGTAAGAAAACTCTAGTCGGGGGTCCCGACTAGGAGATACCCTAAACCCCGCGCTATCTGTGTTTTTTAAAATACTGCATAATTAGCATTTCATATAAACGCACAGAAAACTAAATTCAATTCTTTTTCAATTGTTTAGCCAATAGCGCCATCTATGGTTCGATAGAATAGCGCCATCCATGTTTCGATCCAACTGAGCAGCTGATAATTCGCAAATCATAGCGCCATCTATTGGAAATATGTACACTAAAACTTGCAGGTTTTAGAAGTTGCTAGATGCACGCAGCTCAATGTGTATGTGTGTATGTGTGCACATGTATAGGAAAACAGTTTGCTTTGCTTTGCTGGTCACGATTGGCCGATTGGCCAAACGTTTTGTTTAATAACATCTGCGCGAATTAAAGGATTTGAATGAAATTTTCAGCTTATGTTCAACATATTTTATTACATTTTTTCCAATTTTTAAAAATGTAAACCCATTCATTTACTGGCTTTGAGTGCAACTAACCTCAATTTAAATATTTGGGGAAATTTGGAGCCGGTATCCAAAATTTAACAAAAATCAAAATTAGAGAAAATAAATATAAAACTTACAAAAAAATTTGGGGACTCTAGCTATAAAGACGTGGGAGATATAATTTTATAACTAACATTCGATATTGTTTTTAATCGATAACAATAAAATTGAAATAGTTAACAAACTCGATCTTTTCGTGCTATTCACGGACCTACATAAAAAATTTCAAGTCTCTAGCTCTTATAGCTTCTGAGAACGACGCATTCATACATACGGACAGACAGACGGACAGACGGACATGGCTATATCAACTCGGCTTGTCATCCTGATCAAGAATATATAAACTTTATGGGGTCTGCCACGCCTCCTTCTGCACACGATGCGGGACTTTATGCCGCCCGTGTACCACACTCCCCTACGTCCCAGGGTCCCTGCTCGGGCCCCACGTGTAAAGGTACATTTTTTCAGCTGGGGCAGACTCAGCCTAGCCCAGGGTTACCTACAAGACAATTTATAGGATGCTGGGACGCACTGGGGTAGGGGACGGGAAATACAGCAACTCACGGCCGTTGGCGGAGCTGCTGGGAGCGCGACAGCGATTGCTGCACTGCGCCGATCAACTTTGGCTGCTTCAGCAGGCTCGAACTTACCCGCTGGTCTTACGCTCTGACGCACAAAGCACCAACTTAGTGGATCTGGAGTTCGTTAGCACTTATACATACCGAAATTAAAAAACAAAAATATCGGTTTCTTTTCACTTTATTTCACTTATATGTACATATGTATATACGACTCACGATTCTTTTACCCCTCTCTTTCACTTTCCACTTCTCTAACTTTTTACCTTCACTTGTGTCTTCCTCTTCACTGGCGGCGATACGCCCTCACCTTCTCACTACTCACTCCAGACTCTCTACTCCTTTTCGCTGTCACACTCTGACTGACCTACTCGCCCTTCGGCCGATCGCGCGCCGATCTCGGCAATGCAATTTGTCTCGGACGCTGCTTCTCACCACAAACCTCTCAATTTGCCGCGGCGCGCCTAGCTGCATTGCCGATCATCGGCGCGCATATAAGGGGGCTTCGCCTTCTAACTACAAAATGTGAAGCGGCAGATTTATCGCCGCCTTACAATTTAAACAAATATAAAATGGACAACGCAATACATGTGGAAATTTAGAATTAAGGCATTGCTAGTTGAAAATGAAGATCCTCAAGAATGTGATGAAAATTGGGTTAAATCTAAGCGTCAAACTAAGTGTTGTGATATACCATTTAAGTGACTCTTTTCAATTCTGCAACAAGTAGCAATACTGCACTTGATATTCTCAAGAATTTAGATTATGTATATTAGAGGAAAAGTGTTGCGTTGCAATTAGCTGTGCGAGATGGCAATAGTAAACCATTTTGTTTTATATGATGAGCTAGTAAGAGAACTCTTGGCTTCAGCTGCGTATGAACTACCAGTTATAGAATTTAAAGCATAAAAATTAAATGTGAAAAATAATATAAATTATAATTTATGGCATGAGAGATTGGGTCATATAAGTAAAGGAAAAATGTTAGAAATAAAAAGAATTTATTTGATGATAATAGGCTTCTTGACAGTGTAAATCCTTCAGACGATATTTGTGAGGCTTGCTTAACTGTATACTCCACAATTAAATGGAGTAGCAGAGCGGATGACCAGAACAATTACTGAAAAAGCTCGCGCAATGGGGTAAAGCTGTGTTGATAGCAACATACATAATTAATAGGATTCCAAGTAAAGCTCTTGGACATCGTGCAACAACCCCATACGAGATGAAACATAATAAAACTATAAAACTAAAATTTGACACATCATTAAAAAGTATTTTTGTCGGATGTGAACCAAATGACTTTAATGAATTCAGTGTTGCTAGAGATGTCGTGGTAGATAAAGCAAATATGGTTAACTCTAGAGTAAAAATAGTTTCCTGAATAAGAGTAAGGAAAGTCTCCTGAATGAGAGTAGGGAGGGTGAACAACAAAATATTCTAAATGATAGTAAGAATTGTGGAAAAAAATTTTTTCTGAAAGAGTAAAAAAATAAGTTTCTGAAGGAAAATAAGTTAGGAAGGTGTTGACAATAATATCCAGAATGAAGGTATGGATTGTTGTTTACAAAATATGCTGAATGAAGAGGAAACAAGTTTTAAAAACCTCACTTTCAATGGGAAGAAGCTTTAAAATAGAGCTATTAGCACATGAATCAAATAATGAGAATGACAGGAAAAGTACGACAGGCCTCTTATTCAAAATGTTCAACTTTAAATTCAGTAGGAGCATCATCTTGGTTTTAGTTGAAGCAGTAAGGGAAGCATTATTATTAAATCTCTCTTAAAAAGTATAAATAATAAACTTGATAGACCAATAAAGATAAATGAAGATAATCAAGGACGCATGAAAACATGTTGTTGTTGAGTATAATTTTGTCAGAACAAATGGAGAATAATATTATTTCTATTGAGTATATATTACAGTAAACCACCCAGCAGATATCTTCACCAAACCATTTTCTTCGGGAAGATTCAAGGAACTAAGAAGCCAGATGGGACTTTACCAAGATAACTGAAGAAAAACAACCAAATCTAACAAGTTTCTTATTTAAAAATTAATTTAATTAAGTTCCTTTTTAACGAACTGAATATGAATTGTTAATTTAGACTAAATGATCTGATTAGGATTTACTGGGTTTTCCTAATCTTTGCAGTGAATACTGATCATATTTTTATACCTCCCAGAATACACAAAAGTAATAATTTAATTATTGTAATTTTTGAGGGGGCGTGTTGGAAATAACATAACTGCTCCTTACTCCTTGCTCTGTAATGTTATCTTAATTACCAATTACTTAGGGAGTGTATTAAAAGTTGGTGATCAGTAGAGATTTTAACTTTTGGTCTACCGTAGAGGTTTTTAATATCCCAAATTATTGCCAGCATTTCTTGTCCGATTGTGGCATAGTTCTCTTCTGTCTTTGATAAGGTTCTCGAGAGGAAAGTGATAGATTTAGTGTACAAAGTACAGCACCACTAGCGACCAATTTGATGCACCTGTAGTTAATTGTAATTCTTTGCTGAAATCGGGTTAGCTAAGTATGAATGAAGGATTCATTATTTATGTTTATTTGTTTTGTGGCAGACATATTTTTCTTGATTCTTCCGTCTTCTCCTCTAAGTAGAGTTGTTAGTGGTTTTGTCAATCTCTAATAAATCGCATGTAATAAATCGCCTGTAGCCGGACAATCCTAAAAAGGATGTAAGCTCCTTTAACGTTTTGGGTAAATGATAATTAGCTATGGCATAGACTTTGGTTAAGTTTATTTATATTCCCTTATCTGATATTACGGATCCTAAGAATTAGCATTTATCTAATTGGAATTTTCCATTGTGTTGCTTTAATATGTCATCTAGAGAAATCTGGAAGATAGATGGCGCTTTTAAAGAGGAGTTGTGTAAACTCATATTTTCCATTGTTTATGGAGAAGGCAGTTTTTTAATGTCTAATTCTTTAAAAAGGATTTGGTGAAATCCACTTTTCAGATCTAGTACTGAAAAAAGTTTGTTTTTACGCCATTGGAAAAGTACCTTGTTGATTTCAGGTATTGGGTATTTATCAGCTATTGTGAGTGAATTTAATTTTCTGTAGTCTATGACTACTCGGTATTTTTTTTCCAGAAGCGTCTAGTTTTTTTTGGGACAACCCAAACGGATAATAAACGGATAATACGAATGTATTGGTGGACAGATAGCTTCATCAAACACGTCAGGGAATCAGGATGGTCGGCTAATACCATCGTCTAGCATTTGTTGGAGTTTTTTTTTAGTTTGTCAAGTTAAGTTATTTGTGAGTCGACAGAGATATGACTTGCACGAATATTAAGGTTGTTTACAGAGTGAAGCAGTTTTTCCTTAATTGGGATTCTTATGAAATTTCTAATGAGCATGAAATTTTTATTGGTATAGATGACTGCGTTTAGTTATTTTGACGTGTCATTGCCTAGTATTGCATCAAAAGACAAATTAGCTAATTTACGAAAGTTATTGAATTGTTGCCTCCTACGGAGACGGCTTCGAATGATTTTTTACTTCGAATAGGGTAAGAAACTAGATTATTGTTGGATTCTGTATCTATGAGAGTGCGGAGTTTTTTATTCTAAAAAATAAATATCTGAATATTCTGGCACATAGGCGACGCTATAGTCTGGATATTGTTGGACTAATGTCTCGGTTTGTCCGTCGTTGGAAACTGTTCGTTAAGTTTTTTCATTGACTTGTTGTTGTGAGGTATCGTCTTCTGTCTGTTGTGATTCGTTTGATTCTTCCGTTTGAATATTGTAATTTTGCTGTCTTTTATCTGTTTGGTTGCGTTTGTTATTGGGGGGCCGGTTCATGTAGTTGACCTGCCGAGTCTGTAAGGATGAGTCGATTCTATTGTTACTGGATTTTAAAGTGGCTTTCGACCAGCAGAGAGGTGTAGGAATAGTTTGGTACTGCGGTTGGTTCATTTGAGGGGGTCTGGCATGCGTCCTGCCCTGAAGGTCGTGGGTTGCGGTCTGGTAGTTGCCTGAGAGCCAACATAACTCTGATATTCGAGTTTCAAGCATAGATGTAGTGCTCAAAAAGATCTGCCGGCTCCTTTACTCCTAGGCGTCTGGGCAGGTCGCCTCGCAAACCTCTTATAAATGTGTCTTTAGATTATACCGTAACCCCGACTTTGTTGTGTATGAGAGCCAAATAATTATAAACCGAGGAATGAAAATCTTCAACTGATTTTAATCCTCGGCCATGCCGAAAATTTTGTTCCTTAATGTGTTTATTATGCCAAAATACTTATCTGAGCCTATAATATCGGAATAAGAGGATTAACAGCGGTCTAAACTTTTTTCCAAGTACTAATTCCTGGTTTCCTGGTATTGGTGATATTTTTAATTTTTTTTATATATGTAACTGTATAGGGCGCGCATATCTAGTGTATTTCAAGAAATCGGTAACTATTTTGATTTCATAGACTTGTGGTTTGGAAAATACACACATGAATGACATGATCATGCCATGCAAGTTTGATTAAGAAATTCCACCCACATAAAAAAGTTGCCCTAGATTTTCGACAACATTCCAGAAAGCCTGCGTTTCCATCAGTTTTGAAAAAATATACAGAGTAAATGTTATGTTATTCAACGATGTGTGTTGCTTAGAACTTCTCCGAATTACAAATTTTTCGGCACTTTGTATTAAGTTACTGCTTGTAGCGGGGTCTTAGACAGGAGAAAACAAGTAAGAACGTTGCTGTTGGACGCAACCGACAGCGAAATACTATTTCACGCCCCAACAGCACACAGGGGCATCTATCACATTATATTTTTTAAAATTTAACCTTTAACTGTCACCGCTCAAATTAGTTGCAGATTAAAACTTTTCATTGGAGGTAGCCAGACAGTTTCAATTAGAATCGAAGCTTAGAACCCTTACCTTAGCAAGAACACGCACCTAAATCGAGAGAGGTGGCATCTCTCAAAATAAGAGAGGTGGCAACTCTCAAAATGAGAGGTGGCAACTCAGAAAATGTGATATGCATAAGTTCGTTGGCGAGCGTAGAGGTGTGGGCTCGAACCCCGGTGCGGTCATGTTGATATTTTTGTTACATTTTCTTTATTTAGTTATTTTGTTTTAATAAAATATTCTTTTCTAACACATATATATAATTTGGCAAATCAAAAGACAAGCTCAAAGGTCACAAAGTCATTATGTGGCGCGTTATTGGCTCAGAAGCTGCAGATGTTTCAGTTTTGATTTGCCACGCCCCCAGTGGCCGTAGACAAATAATTTTTGGCTTGTGCATAGAGTGGGCGATATAAGCTGATATTTGTTGTCACGCCCCCTGAAGGCGTAGATATATCCGCCATAGCTTATCGGTCGTGGGATGTTAACCCGAGTATATATAGCAAGTCTCATGCTTCTAGCATCAATAGTGCTCAAAATATAACGAAACTAGTAAAATCACTAAATATTCAGATCCGATTTGCCACGCCCCTAGTAGGCGTGGCCATAAAATTTTTTGGGCGATCCGTATGGGATCGTAATAGTAACCCACGTGCCTATGTTGGGCGTTCTAGCTTTAAAACTGTAGCAGATACAGTTTGACCCGATTTGCCACGCCCCCAATGGGCGTAGATATATCCGCCATAGCTTTTTGATTTTGGGATGTCGACATGAGTGTTCAGTTAAAATCTCAACTCTCTAGCCCTTCTAGAAGTAGTGTTTCTGAGATACGGGAAAATGCATTTTCCGATTTGCCACGCCCCTAGTGGGCGTATCGGGAAAATCTTGACACTATCAGACGAGGGTATACACGAGTATATATTTCAAATTTCAAGTCTCTAGCTTCAATAGCGTCGAAATGGTTTGCGTTCATACGGACAGACCCAATATATTATATCACTACATGAAATAGTATAATGACTTTATTGCCTAATTTCGAATTGTATTTAAAACTAGTAAGAAAACTCTAGTCGAGACCGCTCGACAAGGGTATACCCTAAACCCTATGAAGAATCGTTATTCCGAGCATTCTTTGTTTCTTTTATATACACATGCATATGTACGTTCATTACAAGCAAAACATACACACACACGCACAGGCGCGCACACACACAAACGCCAGTCGCTGAGTCAGCTGTTCTTTGGCCGCTTCGCATGGCAATGCTATGGGAAATTTAATGCTTAATAACTTTTTTTCTAGAGTAACGATTTTGATCAAACTTGTTGGGCGTGATCATGTCATCCATATGTATATATGTGCCAAAGCGCAAGTCTCTAGTATTTGATATACGGGAGCTACAAATTTGAGGCGAAGGGGGCGTGGCATCCAAAATTTATTAAAACCCGAAATTGTGCAATGATCACATAACACTAAATGCAAAATTTGGAGACTCTAGCTATAAAGATGAATTATATATAATTATATAACGGAGCATCGATTTCGTTTTTAATCGATAACATTAAAATTAATATAGTTATCGACTTTTTTAACAAACTCGATCTTTTCATGCTATTCACAGACCTACATAAAAAATTTCAAGTCTCTAGCTCTTATAGGTTCTGAGAACGACGCGTTCATACATACGGTCAGACGGACGGACAGACGGACAGACGGACGGACAGACGGACGGACAGACGGACAGGGCCAAATCGACTCGGCTACTCTCCCTGACCAAGAATATATATACTTTATGGGGTCTGCCACGCCTCCTTCTCCCTGTTACATACATTTCAACAAAAACATTATACCCTGATTTTCCCATTTTCAATGGGTTCAGGGTATAATGAATGTGTGCTTTTCAATATAATTAAGTTAAAAGTATGTATACTCTAACTTAGTATGAATAAGCCTTTTTGTGAAATTTTTTTAAACGAACATACTTTATTTTTACAGATGAAAACAAATATGAAAGAAATTACTTTCGATATGTGGTGGAGCATAAGGATGTTATCAGAGCTGTTCAAAACTTAGCAAATGGGCTGCTTAGCTATAAAACCGACATGGAGGAATTTCAACGAGAAATTTTTGAAAAAAATAAATATTTGTGGGCTGAAGATCGAGAAGAAGTTATTAATACCTTTGTTTTGACCAACCCTTTAACAGTTGATATACGGGATATGTTTTTATACTATGATGGAATAACACAGAGTATTGAAACAATGATACCAAAACGAATTATTGGACCCATAGAAGTACGCATGCATAATACAAGAGAAAAATTAGTGGCCGAATCAAAGAAGTGGAAAGTATTGTTAGGTCAGTTGTTGAGTGTTCAATATAAAAAACAATTAGATGAAATGATTGATTTTATCAAGGAACACGATAAAATTTTACTGAAGCCCATTAATGACTTAGATGATGTACGCCAGGCCATGGCAGTTTTGGAAACAATTCGAGATAATTACATTGAGTAAGTAAAATTACAAAATTATGATTTTGATCAAATTTAAATCAATAAATAACAGTGTTCCAGACAACACTTCATATAACATAATTTGGAGACTCTAGTTTTAAAGATGTGTGAGCAATAATATATAATGTAACGAACCTTCGGTTTGCCCCGAGTTTAAGCCGGGCCGCACTCAGCCGACTGTGTGTTCGTGCCAACAAATTTATATGTTGGGCGCCTGCCGATAAATAATAAGTCCTGCTTTTAGATTTAATAATATAAACTGGTTTATTCACGTTGGTATATAACTATTTTAGTACAGCAAAGTGATTTCTTAGGCTATAGCTGTACACGGCTAAGCCCGCAGGATTCGTAGGTGCCGCGAGGAGCACTTCGGCTAACGAGCGGTTAGCCTCTGAGCCGTCTAGAGGTTGCAGAACACTCCAGAGTACGCCAGGATACGCGCTGTGATCTCTAGCGGTTCGCCGAGAGTATCACAGGCACTCCTACTGCTGGATTCGCTCGCTGGCACTCTAGACCGCGCCTCAAAAACGTGCGCTCTTCCGCACGACTACTCTCACGTACCTCTTCCTCCTGGTTGTAGGGCACGCCACTCCTTGTAACGCTTTCCGAGCACACCTTAGAGCTGGCTGGGCTAGCGCACGCTGATCTCCACAGGATCGTAGTTCTGCCGTGAGAAGCACTCCGGCTAGCGATCGATTAGCCTCTGAGCCGTCTAGAGGTTGCAGAGCACTCCAGGGTACGCCAGGATACGCGCTGTATACTCCAGCGGTTCGCTTGGATCACCACACGCACTCCTACGACTGTATGTACTCGCTGGCAGTCTAGACTGCGTCTCAGAAAGCTTACGTTGCTTTCGCACGGCTACCCTCACTAACCTTACTCTCCTGTTCAGGTTACGCTGCTCTAGCATCAGCTGCCGGCCGTACCTCTGTCCTCAAGGATACGGTTTGGTATGCGTCCAGGATATTCCTCTGAATATCCTTGTATGTATCCCACGATGTCCTTTATGTCCCTCGTTGTCCTTCGTTGTCCTTCGTTGTCCTTCGTTGCACTTCGTTTCACTTTATACTTTCACTCCGTTGACGCTCGGCACTTTCACTTTTCACTGGAATCGACTGACCCAGTGCCGAGCCGTGGGCGCCTTTTTATAGCAGCGCCGCAGGCCCTGCTTCGGCTCTGGAGCGGGGCCTGCCTCGGCTCTCTGTAGCGGGGCCTGTCTCCTCTTCGTTTTCTGCTTTAACGGCAACATCGCCTGATTTTGCGCGACGCCAAATACGCGTGATCGCGTGGCAGCCTCTCATTGGCCGAAGTACCGTTACATGCCTGCGAGTGAAAGTAATAGCTACTTTCTCGCGGCTACGAACGGCACTTCGGCTAGCGGTGCACGCTCAACGCAGAGAGTGCGACGCGAGTAAATCGCTGAATTGGTAAGAGCGAGCGAGACGACTCATCGCTCGCCTTTGACCCTTTCCAGTCGCTAGGGTCGCTCTTACCGTACTCGCGTCGCTGTGTGGAACATTTATATGCCTGCACGCCCACCCATTTAAATGCACAGCAAATACATGCAAGTATACCGGTTGTGACGTGCCTGCATATAATGTTCCTCACACTCCCCTCTTTCTTCGGTAAACACGAAACTTTCGTGTTTTAACTTTGTCCGAAGTTTTTTTTTTTTAAATTTGGCGCCACTCAAACCGTTCTGCTCCTCTTTGTTTTGCTCCACCGCATTGCTCAGTGTTGCCACCTGGCACGCGGTGTCGATCCACCCAGTGGCAACGCCGTACTCACTGCTGATCGACACCCTGCTGGCAACACTGTCACAACAAACACTCCTTGATGCCCCTTTGGCCATGCTTCGTCCGCCGCTGCAGCAGATGACCCTGTTTCGTGTTACACGCGCCGCCAGCCGCTCGGCTGTGTTGTGGCCGTGTATTGGCTGCAGTGGCGGCGCCTCCAATTTAGTGCGGCCACTTCTAGGCGAGCTTTGCCAGCTTCGGACCCTGGCGACTGGCTCCTCTCACCCTCGGGGACCCACTAATGGGGATTCCGGGCTCCGCGGGAAATTTCGGTGCACCAGACGACGTTCGTGAACTGGCTCTGGGGTGTCGCCACGCTGGCACCGGGCAGACGGTTTGGCATACTGCTCATTCGCGCACAGCTCCAGCAGATTCGCTGGCCAGTGCGCGAGGATCGGCCTCGTCTCTTCTGCCGATGCCCTAGCTTCACTACCCAGACCCTCCATCTACGTAGCAGAAGTCTGGCGCTGAAATCTCCTGCGAGCCCATTCCCTTGAGTCTGCCAACACTCCAGACGTGCTTCTCTCTCACGTCGATGTCACTCCCTCGTCGCTATCACCTTCCACGTTGCTGTCGCTATGGACTGCCACCAACACGCCCTTTTATAGCCTCTGCCGCCGCTCTGCTGGCCGTGCGGGCGGCAGCACTTAACGGATCCTGTGCCCTCTACTGCTCCCTTTCTAGCGCGGGGTGCACTCTTCCAGGTCCCTATCTTTGTCGCCTAATTCGCGCCTTTGCCCTTTTTTGCCCTTGACGGTCGCATATGGTTGTTGTTGCCCGTTTTACATGTTTGGGCTATGTTTGCCGATTCCAGCTGTTTTGTTGTTGCCCGTTTTGCATATTAGGGCTATGCTCGTGCGATGCGCGCTTGTTGTTATTGTTGTAGCCGCTCTTTTTCTCAGCACAGCTGCAGGCGTTCGCTTACTCTCACGAGCTTCGGCTCGCCTCGGCCGTAGCGATCGCCGCTCAGCTGCCCGAGTTCATTGGCCTCTGTGCCCGGCCGCATTGTTGTTTTTTTTTTTTTGTACTCTCTCTCTCGCTCTCCACTGTTCCAATGCTCTCGCCGTGGCTTGAGCGTGCATGTGCATTTGCAAGTGCGTGGGCGTACGCAAATCTACGTGTGTGGTGGTGTCCGTTTTCGCATATGCTTTTGCGCTCGTCTTCATGAGCCGCGCTGTGCAGCCGAGATTGTTGTTGTTTGTGACGGCGCTCTCTCGCATCACAGTTACAGCTGACACTGTTGTTGTTTGTTGGCGCGGGCTCCCTACAGTTACAGCTGATACTGTTGTTGTTTGCCCTAAAGAGGGCTCGCCTCAGTTACAGCTGACACTGTTGTTGTTTGCGGGAATACTATTCCAGCTGCGATTGTTGTTGTTTTCGGCGTCATTTCGTGCGCGCGCTGATATTCTTAATGCTCTGCGCTGTTGCCGATTTTATGAGTTTTTTTTTTTGTTTTGTTTTAACAAAAATTTTCTAATAAACTCGGGTGGCAATAACAACAGCAATACACATAGCTATGTGTATTCACCCCTTTTTTTTTTTTTTTTTTTTAAATAATGTGCTCAGACTCACCCGCCTCAGTCTCCGCCTTGATCCGGCATATGACCGGCGAGATGAAACTGACCACTGTATACGGTCCTCCGTATCGTGGAGCCAGTTTTGCCGCAAATCCTTCAGCGGCATTAGACAGGTGGCGCTCTTTCGCCCACACCCTGTCCCCTATGGCTGGTTTCCACTGTCGCCGCCTCAGATTGTAATGCCGCGCCTGATCCTGAGCCGCCTTTTCCAGATTTCGCCTTACAATCTGGTACAGAAGTGGCTCTCTCCGTGGGTGCTTGTGTTGCCTGGCCTGTTCCCACCGTCTGTGCGTCAAACAAAGCCTTAGGCAACCTTGGCTCACGCCCTGGAGTGAGGAAGGCTGCGGAATACCCTGTAGAGGCCGAGACGCTGCTGTTGACGGCCAGTGTCAACTCTGGTAGCGCCTCGTCCCAACAACGTTGATCGCTGCCCGCAAATTGAGCGATCATCGTCTTTACCGTGCGATTGGCCCTCTCCGTGGGATTCTCTTGAGGCGTGTATGGCGCCGTCAACTGATGATGCACTCCTAGCTCATCCAAGAATCCCTTGAAGGGCTCGTGAATTGAGTGCCATTATCCGTGATGAGCACTTTCGGCACTCCAAATCTGGCCACGATCCGCTCCCTGAACGCCTTTGAAGCGCCGCTGTATTTGCGCTTCTCAACGGCACCATCTCCGTCCATTTGGAGAATCTGTCGATGAACACCAAGAGCATGGTGTTACCGTGCTTCGACCTGGGTAGCGGTCCGACAAAGTCGGCGCACACCGTCACCCATGGCTCCTCAGGGATCTGGGTCAGCATCTGTCCGGCCGCCTGGAGTTGACTGGCCTTGTAGCGCTGACATAGCTCGCAGCGCTGCACGTATCCTCGCACGTCTCGATACATACCGGGCCAGTAGTATCTTGCTGCCACTCGAGCAATCGTCTTCCGGCTTCCCAGGTGACCGGCGGTGGCCGCATCGTGGTTCTCTTCCAGAACCTGCTTGCGCTGCTCGCTCGGCACGCATAGCTTCCACGCAGCCACATCTTCATGGCCAGCTTGATGAGGAATGTGCCTGTATATATTCCCCGCCTCTTCCCGGTAGTCTGGCATCTTCTGTGTGTTTTGGTGGAGATCTCGGCGAAGCTTAGCCATCCAGCGACATCCCGTCCCAGCTGATTGGCTTTTGCTTGCGACCAAGCGGCAAACTTCTTCCTCCAGAGGCTGTCGCGACAGAGCATCGGCTACTACATTTTGCTTGCGCTTCCTGTACCGGATCTCGAAGTCAAATTGTTGTAGCTCCAATGCCCATCTGGCGATTCTGCCTGAAGGGCTCTCAATGGAGTTGAGCCACTTCAGCGCCATGTGATGGGTCACCACCACGAAGTGATAGCCTTCCAAGTAAGGCCTCAACTTCCGGATGCCCCAGACGATCGCTAGGCATTCCTTCTCCGTTGCTGAATAGTTCCGCTCCGCGCTATTCAGTGTCCGACTGGCATAGGAGATGACCCTCTCTCCATCCTCTGAAGTTTGCGTCAGAATTGCGCCGAGCCCATAGTTGCTCGCATCTGTCTGTAAGCAGAACGGCTTCGAAAAATCCGGGCATGCCAAGACTGGTGATTCCGTCAGCTTGGCCTTTACTGTGTCAAAAGCCCTCTGACGCTCCTCGGTCCACTCCCACTTGACTCCTTTCTTCAACAGCGCATTGAGTGGGTGTACTGTGGTCGCAAAGTCAGGCACAAAGCGGCGATACCAGGATGCCACGCCCACATATTGTCGCAACTCCTTCACGTTTGCGGGAGGCTTAAGTTCCGCAATCGCGGCAACCTTTTCTGGGTCCGTACGAATGCCATGTTCCGTCACCTTGTGGCCCAGGTATTTCAGTTCCTTTTTGAAGAAATCGCACTTGTCGATGTTGATCTTCAAATTGGCAGCTCTCAGCCGCCGGAACACCTCTCGCAGGTTGTTCATATGCTCCTGGCGGGTCCTCCCAATGACGATGATATCATCGAGGTACGCAAAAGCATGCGGCATTATCTCTGGGCCAATGACTTGATCCAGAGCCCTCTGGAAAGTCGCTGGTGCTGAATGAAGGCCGAACGGCATCACCTTCCACTGGAACAGCCCCTTTCCTGGAACTGTAAATGTCGTGAGTGGTCGGCTGGCCTCCTCCATGGGTATTTGCCAATACCCATCCTTCAAGTCCAGGCTCGTTATGTAGCGAGCCTCTCGAAGCTGGTCCAGAATGTGATGCACTCGAGGCAGCGGATATGCATCTTTTACAGATCGGCTGTTGAGCTGTCGGAAATCCACGCACAGCCGCCACTTGCCGTTCTTCTTCCGCACCATCACTATGGGAGCGCTGTGTGGGCTCTTCGAGGGCTCTATGCATCCTTTAGCCAGGAGCTCATCTACCTGGCTGTTGATCTCCGCCTGCATCTTCGGGTTCTTCGGGAAATATCGCTGCTTTATTGGCCGCTTGTCGTGCATCGTGATCCGGTGCTCGGTGATGTCAGTGGTGCCCTTAATCTGCTGGAATTTGGCCAATTCCTGCCTCAGGAACGCGTCCACCTCCACATCCTCATGAAGTGGGTGTGCCGATCCTGGACTCGCCTCCATCTGGCTTCTGGGCTCCACCTCCGCACTGGCGACTGCCACCGACAACTTCGCCTCCACTGGCTCATTGGGCTGCGAATCTCACATACGGCACGCCCTGGCAGGATTCGGGATGTGCGTCCTTGGCCCTGCCACACCAGTTCTTGGTGCCGGCCGTGGACACGCTTCTTCGGCGGCCATGCTGCGGTGGTAGGTGGACTCACCTTCGCATTCAGCGTCGCCCATAGCCATAAATCTGGGCTTGCTCTGCCTGTTTTGCTGCCTCAGCTTCTCCCGATCCCTCTCCAAGTCCTCGAACTCGTCCGCCAGCATCATCAGCTCCGTCAGGCTCCGGAACTGGTAAGGCCGAGCATAAGCGCGCAGATCCGGCAAGCTGCCATTATATATCAGCTTCATCTCCCGATCCGCCGCATAGCGTAGTGGCCTCATCAGGGTCTGCATTTCCACCACCCAGCATCTGCTTGAACGCCTCACCCAGCATCTGCTTCCGCCTCGAGACTTCCTCCTTAATGTTCTCCAGGTAGTCTCTCGGCAAGAAGAATCTCTGGAAGCTGCTCACGAATGCTTCCCACGACGTCCAGTGTCGATTATTGGCCACGTACCATTTCAAAGCCATGCCTTTGAGCAGCTCCGGCATCGCCCTCGGGATCAGGTCCAGATTTAGGCCATATGTGTCGGCCGACCACTCCACCTGCTCCAGAAATTCCAGAGGCTTCGATGTGCCATCAAATCGGAAGCCCCATTCGCGCACCTGTTTGGCCACCTTGGAATACTCGAGCCCTGCCAAACTCGGCTCTCGCGTCCTCATTTCGGGCTGTGGAGTGGATGTGGCTCTCCAGGGTCCTTGCTGGGTCTCATTAAGGCGGGCAGCGGCGGCACTAGTGGATGGCAGTGATACTCGCGGGCATTGTGTCCTCTCCTCTCGATCCTCCAGATCCTCTTCCTCGACGGCGGTCAACATTTCCTCTTTTCGTGGCGACCGTCGCCCATGGAGGGCTGCTATGTCGGCGAGCCTCAGGGAAAATGGAATCCTTCCCTCGTGCTCGTCGACCCACTCGCCGAATTGCCTCCGCATTGTGTCCAGAGTGCCTGACAGGCTCACTCCGAACTCCAGGCCGTAGCGTATTACCTCCTCTTTCTTAAGGTTATATACCCACGCTCGCACCATATTTATATTTGTCTAAAAGCAATTAAATCGACTCTATTTATCGCAGGGCCCCACGTTGGGCGCCAGTTGTAACGAACCTTCGGTTTGCCCCGAGTTTAAGCCGGGCCGCACTCAGCCGACTGTGTGTTCGTGCCAACAAATTTATATGTTGGGCGCCTGCCGATAAATAATAAGTCCTGCTTTTAGATTTAATAATATAAACTGGTTTATTCACGTTGGTATATAACTATTTTAGTACAGCAAAGTGATTTCTTAGGCTATAGCTGTACACGGCTAAGCCCGCAGGATTCGTAGGTGCCGTGAGGAGCACTTCGGCTAACGAGCGGTTAGCCTCTGAGCCGTCTAGAGGTTGCAGAACACTCCAGAGTACGCCAGGATACGCGCTGTGATCTCTAGCGGTTCGCCGAGAGTATCACAGGCACTCCTACTGCTGGATTCGCTCGCTGGCACTCTAGACCGCGCCTCAAAAACGTGCGCTCTTCCGCACGACTACTCTCACGTACCTCTTCCTCCTGGTTGTAGGGCACGCCACTCCTTGTAACGCTTTCCGAACACACCTTAGAGCTGGCTGGGCTAGCGCACGCTGATCTCCACAGGATCGTAGTTCTGCCGTGAGAAGCACTCCGGCTAGCGATCGATTAGCCTCTGAGCCGTCTAGAGGTTGCAGAGCACTCCAGGGTACGCCAGGATACGCGCTGTATACTCCAGCGGTTCGCTTGGATCACCACACGCACTCCTACGACTGGATGTACTCGCTGGCACTCTAGACTGCGTCTCAGAAAGCTTACGTTGCTTTCGCACGGCTACCCTCACTAACCTTACTCTCCTGTTCAGGTTACGCTGCTCTAGCACCAGCTGCCGGCCGTACCTCTGTCCTCAAGGATACGGTTTGGTATGCGTCCAGGATATTCCTCTGAATATCCTTGTATGTATCCCACGATGTCCTTTATGTCCCTCGTTGTCCTTCGTTGTCCTTCGTTGCACTTCGTTTCACTTTATACTTTCACTCCGTTGACGCTCGGCACTTTCACTTTTCACTGGAATCGACTGACCCAGTGCCGAGCCGTGGGCGCCTTTTTATAGCAGCGCCGCAGGCCCTGCTTCGGCTCTGGAGCGGGGCCTGCCTCGGCTCTCTGTAGCGGGGCCTGTCTCCTCTTCGTTTTCTGCTTTAACGGCAACATCGCCTGATTTTGCGCGACGCCAAATACGCGTGATCGCGTGGCAGCCTCTCATTGGCCGAAGCACCGTTACACGCCTGCGAGTGAAAGTAATAGCTACTTTCTCGCGGCTACGAACGGCACTTCGGCTAGCGGTGCACGATCAACGCAGAGAGTGCGACGCGAGTAAATCGCTGAATTGGTAAGAGCGAGCGAGACGACTCATTGCTCGCCTTTGACCCTTTCCAGTCGCGAGGGTCGCTCTTACCGTACTCGCGTCGCTGTGTGGAACATTTATATGCCTGCACGCCCACCCATATAAATGCACAGCAAATACATGCAAGTATACCGGTTGTGACGTGCCTGCATATAATGTTCCTCACAATAATATGCAAAGGTGGTCAAAAGTATTTATACATTTTGCTTTTTTTAACTTCCAACTGAAATAAATTATTGTAGTAATGATGTCTTTCAATCTGTCAGTCTGTCTGTATGAACCCAAATCAGTTCCACGCTATTGAAGCTAGAGACTCGTGTATACCCTCGTAAACTACGTGTCAAGATTTTCCATATACGCCCACTAGGGGCGTAGCAAATCGTAAAATTCAGTTTCTCTATCTCAGAAACACTCTTTCTAGTTTTAAACCTAGAACGCCCAAATTTTGCGCGTGGTTTACTGTTGCGATCCTATAAAGATCGCCCAAAGATCGGCCACACCTACTAAGGGCGTGGCAAATCGGATCTATATATATAGTGATTTTACCAATTCAGTAATATTTTGTGCACTATTGATGCTAGAGACTTCATACTCGGGTTAACATCCCAAAATCGAAAAGTTATGGCCGATGTATCTCTACGCACGTATCTCAATTTTGGTGGTGCGTGTTTTTACTAAGGTAAGGTCTAAACTTCGATCCAAATTGAAATTGACTGATTAAACTAAGTAAATTCCATTTATTTTTATTAAATTTTTATTTTGATTTTTTATACCCTGAACCCATTGAAAATGGGAAATCAGGGTATAATGTTTTGTTGAAATGTATGTAATCGAGTGTCAACTTAAACACAACCTAACAATTTTATTTAAAGCTTAAGAGCAAACAGATTAAATAATTCAAAATATCACCAACCCTATGCCCTAGTTCACAGACCCACGTGGTCAGTGATATTATTGAACTAAAGAGAATTGATGATAGAGGCATTCAAGGAAAATTAAAAATAAAATATAGAGACGCTTAACTGTAAAAATATATATATATATATATAATAAATTTTGTATTGGCAGATATGCCTTAATAACAAATTTATCCACCGTCATGATTGGGTACTTTGATGGATAAGAAAAGCTGAAAGCAAGGATTTGATTAGAGGAAGAGAGAGTTCAGAGGAAAAAACGTGATAAAATTTATTATAATTCGCGCATAATACATGAAATGCACTGTGCAACGAGTAAGCCGATGTGAGCAGTGGTAAATGCAACGGACAAAAGTGCCTAGTTGTTCTTGAAGGAACCGAGAAATGAAGTTTCATTAACAAGAAGGACGAATCAATATTACCTACAATCAAATTATGTAAAAAAGCAATCCCAAGGATTGTTCTACGATTTATTAATGAAGGAAGATCAATAAGAAGGAGGCGACTATGATAAGGCGGTAGACGGAGATTAGGGTGCCAGTTTAGATTTCTGAGAGCAAAGAGAAGGAACTGTTTTTGAACCGATTCAATACGATCGTGATACACTTTATACTGTGGAGACCAGATAATTGAACAGTATTCTAAAATAGATCGTAACAGCAAAACATAAAGGAGTTTGGTTACAAAAGGAACATTGAACTCTTTTGCCCAACGTTTAATGAAGCCAAGAACACTTTTAGCTTCATTTATAATGGTTGAGATATGAGTATTGAAGCGAAGTTTTGTATCGAAAAGTAAACCAAGATCTTTGACAGAAACAAGTCGGGGATCCCGACTAGGAGATACCCTAAACCCCCGCTATCTGCGTTTTTTAAAATACTGCATAATTAGCATTTCGTATAAACGCACAGAAAACTAAATTCAATTAATTTTCAATTGTTTAGCCAATAGCGCCATCTATGGTTCGATAGAATAGCGCCATCCATGTTTCGATCCAACTGAGCAGCTGATAATTAGCAAATCATAGCGCCATCTATTGGAAATATGTACACTAAAACTTGCGGGTTTTAGAAGTTGCTAGATGTACGCAGCTCAATGTATATGTGTGTATGTGTGCACATGTATAGGAAAACAGTTTGCTTTGCTTTCTGGTCACGTGTTTGGCCGATTGGCCAAATGTTTTGTTGCTAGATGCACGCAGCTCAATGTGTATGTGTGTATGTGTGCACATGTATAGGAAAACAGTTTGCTTTGCTTTCTGGTCACGTGTTTGGCCGATTGGCCAAATGTTTTGTTTAATAACAGACAGACGGACAGACGGACATGGCTATATCAACTCGGCTTGTCATCCCGATCAAGAATATATATACTTTATGGGGTCTGCCACGCCTCCTTCTGCCTGTTACATACATACGCCCTCCAACAAAATCATTATACCCTGATTTTCCCATTTTCAATGGGTTCAGGGTATAAAAATGCGTTGCAAAGAATCGCTATTAATTGAATAATTAGCAATGTATGGAGTTGTACGACAGAAGGTCATTGTCATACATTTAGAACAGTTTAAACGCAACCTATTGGCCAAGCACCAAAGTTGGAAGGTATTAAGATCATCTTGTGAGCATTGATGATTGATTGTGTTAGAATAAGAAAGGCAAAGTTTTACTTCAGCAGCATACATGAAGATCTTTGAATAAGAAATACAATTGAAGGTCATTGACTACCCTGAGGTACACCTGAATGAATGAAGATTTGTTTCGAAAAAGATGTTCTCAACACAACTCTTTTAGGTCTTTAAATAGGATGGTAACCAAGATAAAAGTTTAGGAGAAACCCTTAAGAGGTTTTCAGAGATAAGTTAAAAAGCTTAAGTAAAGGTAACTGAAGGAATTCACAACTTTCCTTTATAACACAACTAGGAATATTATCAGCTCCTGGCGAGTAGGATGATTTCATTGAACGAATGTTTTAAATCAGAGAATGAAGGGAAATATTGGAAGCGTTAATAATATTTGTAGAAGAGATATAAGGGTAAGAAGTTTTGTAGGGGTCAACAAATGAGTAAGTTGATTTGAAGAAATCAGCAAACAGATTAGAGGAATCATGATCATTGCAAGAATTGTTAGATTCAAGAAAAAATGCCGAAGGTAAACTAGAAGACTAACGTTTCAAGTTCACAAAGGAATAAAATTTTTCAGGATCATGAGCAAACTGCCTTTTGCAACGCAAAAGGTAATTCTCATAGCAACGGGAATTTAATATGTAAAAATTCGACTTGGCTATGGAATATTTAGACCAGTTAATAGTGGAGATGCACTTTTTAAAATTAGAAATGTCAGATCGCCCACCTTTCTTATATAGAGGGATAATAAAAGACTCTTTCCAAATAGACGGAAACACAGAGGTTTCCAGAGATAAGTTAAAACGCTTTAGTAAAGGTAACTGAAGGGAATCACAGCATTCTTTTATAACACAACTAGGAATATTATCAGCTCCAGGTGAGAAAGACGATTTCATTGACCCAATGGCAGAAATCAGAGAATCAAGGGAAATATTGGAAACGTTAACAATATTTGTAGAAGATATATAATATGGGTAAGAAGTATTATAGGGGGCTACAGATGAGTAAGTTGACTGAAAGAAATCAGCAAAAAGATCTGAGGAATCCTGATCATTGCAAGAATTCAAAGACTCATAAAAAAAATGTGGAAGGTAAACTAGAAGACTTACGTTTCAAATTCACAAAGGAATAAAATTTTTTAGGGTCTCGAGCAAATTGTCTTTTGCAACGCATAAGGTAATTCTCAAGCAATCGGTTGTGTTGATTTGAGATTGAATTCATCTGAGACATAGAAATAAAAAGTAATTCATCATAGAAAAAATGAAAGTCTTATGTTGCGCACAAACTTGAAAATCAGAAGTGGGGGAATATATGAACAACTAATAAAGAGGGAGATTTAAGAGTAAGTTTAACACCAACTATCTCGATATCATGAGATGCTGAAAAAATAAAAGATTCAGAAAGGATATAAGATTTAATGCCCAATAAGATACCTCCACCTCTACGAGTCAATCGATCATGTCTGTAAATAGTGAAATCGTTCGAGAGAATCTCACTATTATAAACATTCGGACTTAACCACGTTTCAGTCAGGGCACTGAAACTACTCAAAAAGAGCCTTTTGAGCTTAGAATTCTGACCACGAACGTTTTGATATATTAAGGAAATCTGTGAAGAAGGTTGAACTATTTTAAGTTTTTTGGCACAATATTGGATGAAGATTGTACCGAGGAAGGGTTCAGCAAAACCGGAGCCAGCCTATTTCGACTCTTATACTTAAATTCATGCTCAACTACAATAAATTGTTGTGAAGAATTCAGTTGGCTCGTTGATTTTAAAAGAAGCAATTTCACGAGTCGCAAAATGAAATTTCAATATAGAGACTTTAGCTTTTGATTTATTGTAAATAAAAGCAGAAACAGCTTCACATGACATGTCAGATAAAAGCCTGTATAAGAAAACTTGCTTTCGGGGAGAAACGACAGATAAAGTAGGTATGGTAAGTGAAGGAGAAATGGCCAGATTGTTGTTCGTAGTTTGAGCAACAGATGGGGATAAAGGAGCTGGAATCAGTATAGACTCTGGGGTATGTAATACTGATGTCCCTGTCGCACTGAAAGAACGTGGAAACGCACGAGCGAGCACGAACAAGGTGTAGAAGGGGCTAATAAATTTGGAGACACAGGTATAGAAGGTGGTCCCAACTTAGAAGCAGTTTATGTCTCAGCCAGAGACGATTCAAAATCATATTGATTTAAAATTTTATCAGCATAGAGCAATTTTCGAGCCCGTGTCTACCTTTTTCTTGTCTCGCCTATCTATGCTTACTCTTCGTTTATATGCCCATGCATGATCGTATGCGCTCACCGTTTTTTTGACTCGCCTATGCACGCTTGCGTTCCGTTGCTAGGCTCGAGCGAGCTCACATTCGCTAACCGTTTTTTTTTTTCGCCTCTTTGCACGCTGACCCGCCGTTGCGAGTCTCATGCACGCGCTTGCCGTCTCTTTTTATACCCTGAACCCATTGAAAATGGGAAATCAGGGTATAATGTTTTTGTTGAAAGGCGTATGTATGTAACAGGCAGAAGGAGGCGTGGCAGACCCCATAAAGTATATATATTCTTGATCAGGATGACAAGCCGAGTTGATATAGCCATGTCCGTCTGTCCGTCTGTCCGTATGTATGAACGCGTCGTTCTCAGAACCTACAATAGCTAGAGACTTGAAAATTTTTATGTAGGTTCCTGTATATCACGAAAAGATCGAGTTTGTTTCAGAAATTCGATAACTGTTATCGTTTTTTTGTTATCGATTAAAAACGAAAATCTAAATTGAGCTATAAAATTCTATCTAATTCATCTTTCTAGATGGAGTCCTCAAATTTTGCATTTAGTGTTATGTAAGCCTTACGCAATTTCAGTTTTGGTTACATTTTGGATGCCACGCCCCCTTCGCCTCAAATTTGAAACTCCCGTATATCAAATACTAGAGACTTGCGCTTCGGCACATACATACATATAGATAACATGATCGCGCCCAACAAGTTTGATCAAAATCGTTGCTCTAGAAAAGTTATTAAACATTTAATTTCCCATGTCATTGGCATGCAAACAGCAGCCAAAGAACAGCTGACGCAACGACTGGCGCTTGTGTGTGTGTGCGCCTGTGTATGTGTGTGTGTATGCTCTGTTTGTTATGAACATATATATACTTATGTATATTAAAGAAACGGAGATTGCTTGGAATTGCGGTTCTTCGCAGGGTTCAGGGTATACCCTAGTCGAGCGGTCTCGACTAGAGTTTTCTTACTTGTTTTCTTACTTGTTATACCCTGAACCCATTGAAAATGGGAAAAAAGGGTTTAATGATTTTGTGAAAATGTATGTAACAGGAAGAAGGAGGCGTGGCAGACCCCACAAAGTATATATATTCTTGATCAGGGAGAGAAGCCGAGTCGATTTAGCCCTGTCCGTCTGTCTGTCTGTCCGTCTGTCCGTATGTTTGAACGCGTCGATCTCAGAAGATATAAGAGCTAGAGACTTCAAATTTTTTTGGAAGTTCGTGTATAGTACGATTCGATCGAGTTTGTTTCAAATATTCGAAAGCTATCATCGTTTTAATGTTATCGATTAAAAACCGACATCTTCATTTAGGTATAAAATTCTATTTAATTCATCTTTCTAGCTAGAGTCTTCAAATTTAGCATTTAGTGTTATTTGAGCCTTCTGCAATTTCGGTTTTTGTTAAATTTTGGATGCCACGCCCTCAAATTGCCCCTTCGCCTCAAATTGCTAAATCACGTATTTCAAGTACTAGAGACTTGTGCTTTGACACATACACACATATAAATGTCATGATCACGCCCAACAAAGTTGATCAAAATCGTTTGACAAGAAAAAAAAAAGTTATTGAACATTTAATATCTCATATTTTCGGCGTCTTGCAGCAGCAGCGAAGCTGATGAGTCATAATGCACAGTTAGCAGATTGTGTGCTTGTGCGTGCGTCTGTGTGTGTTCTTGTACGTGCGTCTGTGTGTGTGTGTATGTATTGCTTGCTACATATGTACATACATATAAAAGTAACGGAGAATGTTAGCGGCTCTTAGGAATCGCAGTTCTTCGCAGGGTTCAGGGGATCTCTTTGTCGAGCAGTCTCGACTAGAGCACTCTTACTTGTTTAGTTTAATGAGGGTGTGAGAATGGATATGTTAATATATATATATGTTGTACCAATCTCGTTTGGCACTTCTCCTCGTCCTTTTTACTTAGGCCTCTGACTTATAGTGCATGCAAAAAGGTTAGAATTTTGGGTCGCTACATTTATTTGGGCACACGTGCGGGGCTCTACGTCGCCCATGTACCACACTCCCCTACGTCCTAGTGTCACTGCTCGGGCGCCACTTGTAAATGAGTGATTTTCCAGCTGGGGCGCATTCGCCAGTTAGTTTATACTCGCGAAAGGGATTAGTTTTATTAAGCACTTTAAATATTAAATGAAATACACATTTTTTCAATTTCTTTCCTCACTTCATTTATTTAATCTTGTTTTTATCTTAGCTTACGATTTTCCTTCTCTATTCATTCACTTATTCACCTTTTTTTTTTAATTTAGGCTCGCAGCCAACTTTTCCGCTGTCGACCTCGACTATCTCGCTTTTAACTCTCTCATACCCTTAGGTCAGCGACACGCACTCCTCCTTTTATGTCTCGGCACTGACTGATCCTTCGGCCGATCGCGCGCCGTCCTCGGCAATGAAATTCGCCGCGGCCGTTGCTTCTCCCCATGAAGCTCTATATTCGCCGCGTCACGCACATTTGCATTGCCGATCATCGGCGCTATTTGAATTTAAACCTAAAAATACTAAATTATTCAGGGTATGCCCTCCATAGGCCGGCTAAGCGCTCCTTGCGCCGACACCTAATATATAAATATATATATACTATAAAAATCCATACTTTTAACTAATTAAATGTGAGGCGGTGGATTTTATTGCCGCCTTACAACTTATTTCACTTCGTGAAAAAGTATAAATACGTTCTTAAACTCGGAAAACCAACTTATCTCTTAGGATGTATAAATATCTATTCTGAGCTTACAAGTTAATAATTTTACACTGTAAGTCTTAGCATTGATTACAATACTGCCCTCAGCAGTAAATCTAGCTGTAAATTTATTGCTCCTATTTTCTCTTAAGTATAAATACGTTCTTAAACTCGGAAAACCAACTTATCTCTTAGGATGTATAAATATCTATTCTGAGCTTACAAGTTAATAATTTTACACTGTAAGTCTTAGCATTGATTACAATACTGCCCTCAGCAGTAAATCTAGCTGTAAATTTATTGCTCCTATTTTCTCTTAAAGACAATGTCGTTTTCTTCTAAAGTGGGTATATTGTATGTTTGTCGATGTTTTTTATGTACACGTTTAACTTTGGCTTCATTCATTTTATTTTGTATTACATGACAGATTTTGGCGCGGAATTCGTTGAGTTTAGTTAAGCAGTGGAGGTAATGTTATATAGTTAGATATAATGTAGTTTGCAATTTATTCAATGTTTTCGTATGCTTTACATTTCACGGTTTTCTTAGAACTAGTCTATCGATAGTTCAGCAGTGCCAGAAAGCTCGTAGTGTTGCCAGATGTTGTGAACTTTCCAACAGTTAGATTATCTTGTTCGTTTTTATCTGACTTGTTTGATTAAATATTTGGGTTCGTCCTGTAAATAGTTCAAAGGGTGTATGGTTTGTACTAGAGTGTACGGCGTTATTGTACGTGATTAGGCATTCTGTTTAAATTTTTCACCAATGAGTATAGATTTCTGAAAATTCTGTGCCTTGGTCGTAGACAAGTTTTGTGGTAGGCCGAAAAGGCTGAAGAAGGTTTCAGGGGGTAGGCCTGTGAGAATTTAAAAAATTTATTTATTATAGTTAAATTGCAATTGTTATTTATTGTGTAGACATCTAGGTAAACTATCTCTACAGGCATGTTGTTAGGTGTTTCGGCTAGTAGTAGGGGAACTTGTTGAGGTTGTCTGCCGTACTTTAGAGTCGCAGTTTTTATGAGGTTTGGATTTTTCTTCCTGGTAGGTTATCTCAACTATTTCTTCTTCTTGTTCGGCTACTAGCGGAAGATTTTAGCTACTAAGTCCAAACCTAGTTCTTCCCTTAGTATTTGGGAGAATCTTTAGAAATAATTTTTTTTTTACATTGAGCGTTGAATTTTGCTTGTTTGTGGGTTTGCTTACTTTAGCGTAATTAATTCATATGGTATAATTATGTTATTTTAAATATTGTGTGCCTTGTTGCGTGGTGAACGAGTTGTTGCCTCGAATTCAGTGTGTTGTCTGTAATCTGTGTGATAATTATTAAATAGTTTATATTTCGTTATATATGTATAGGATTGTTTGTAACGACTGACTATGCAAATGGTGCATTTTGGGGTCTTTTTTTTTGTATAGCATATGCATGGATTGTTTTTTTTTTTTTGAAAATCTGTTCCTTTGCCTTTTTAAATGTATATAAACTTGTGTGTGTATATTAATATCCGTGTGATTCCAAACAACTGTAAATTCCATAGTGAGAATTAGTGAAATACAATAGTTTTGGCCATCGTATATGTGTAGTTGTGCACAGTTAACATTGTGCCGCTTCACTTGCACTTGCCCAACGACACCTTGGGTTGTACGTACATATGTACATGGGTATGACGTGGCGCTTGGCCTTACTATGTTTCGGCAGCGGCTTCAGCGTTAGAGTCAGCGAAAAGGCGGACACACGTCAATATCACTTTTAACCTCATGGATATCGCAAGATTTTTATACCCTGAACCCATTGAAAATGGGAAATCAGGGTATAATGTTTTTGTTGGAAGGCGTATGTATGTAACAGGCAGAAGGAGGCGTGGCAGACCCCATAAAGTATATATATTCTTGATCAGGGAGACAAGCCGAGTCGATTTAGCCCTGTCCGTCTGTCTGTCTGTCTGTCCGTCTGTCCGTCTGTCCGTATGTATGAACGCGTCGATCTCAGAACTTACAATAGCTAGAGACTTTTTTGTTCAATTTTGGGTGCCACGCCCCCTTCGCCTCCAATTTGTAACTCCCGTATATCAAATACTAGAGACTTGTGCTTTGACACATACATACATATGGATGACATGATCACGCCCAACAAGTTTGATCAAAATCGTTACTCTAGAAAAAAAGTTATTGAACATTTAATTTCCCATAGCATTGCCATGCAAAGCAGCCAAAGAACAGCTGACGCACCGACTGGCGTGTGTGTGTGCGTGCGCCTGTGTGTGTATGTTTGACTTGTAATGAACATATTTGTATATTCTTATGTATATTAAAGAAACGGAGATTGCTTGGAATTGCGGTTCTTCGCAGGGTTCAGGGTAACCCCTAGTCGAGCGGTCTCGACTAGAGTTTTCTTACTTGTTATTATTGAATTGTATTGCACTTGTGTATATTTGTAGTTTATATGTTTCTGAGCAACTAACTTCCATCGAAGAATTAGTGAAATACAGTTGTAAAAGTTTTCGTGTATACGTATATGCACATATTTAACGTGGTGTGATGCCTAATCGTATACGATGGCGGCTTCAGCGATAGAGTCCGCACCGCCATAACGCAAAGCCTCGTCATGTGTACTTGTATAACGACACAAGATAACGGTGGCGTGGTATTTGGCCTTTTGGCATTTCGGCACCGACTTCAATTAATGTGATTCGCTATGTAATATACGGCGCCGTTATCTTTAACCATTTATAAACCACAAAAAAAAGTATGTGAATATTTGTTTTGTTTTTATACTATTTCACGTAGTGATATAGTATATTGGTTTTGTGCAATGTCCGTCCGTCTGTCCGTCTGTCCGTCTGTCCGTCCGTCCGTCTGTCCGTCCGTCCGTATGAACGCAAACCATTTCTACGCTATTGAAGCTTGAGACTTGAAATTTCAAATATATACTCGTGTATACCCTCGTCTGATAAAGTGTCAAGATTTTCCCGATACGCCCACTAGGGGCGTGGCAAATCGGAAAATGCATTTTCCTGTATCTCAGAAACACTACTTCTAGAAGGGCTAGAGAGTTGAAATTTTAACTGAACACTCCTGTCGACATCCCAAAATCAAAAAGCTATGGCGGATATATCTACGCCCATTGGGGGCGTGGCAAATCGGATCTGAATATGCAGTAATTTTACTAGTTTCGTTATATTTTGAGCACTATTGATGCTAGAGACTTGAGACTTAATATATAAGTTAATGTAAGCAAAGTCAAAAGCAGTTCAACGCCCTGCAACACGCGCTCCGCCAAAAATGCTGACCTACGGTCTGCATTGCATCCGCTCCAAGCTGCAAAACAATTCTTAAGAATTATGGTTACGAGAGAAACACGCGCAACTGCTGGTGCAACCGCTGGCGCATCCGCTGTAGTCGATATTTAAGCCACCCAATAATGTAATAGTTTTCAGTTTCATTTTTGTATTCAAATAAACAAGTCGCTTTGCTGCGACAAATTAAACGAAACAAATCCTTTTTTAACTGGCGCCCGAGCAGGGACCAGCGCGTACAATGGAATACCCAGTTTCTAAGTGCGTAATCGGTATAACAATATAGCCCTAAAGTGTTCACACGTTTTTACCGTCGCTGGTTCAAATAATTCTCGCAGTGAAACTCCCATAAATTCATTTGTGGCTGTGAAATTATTAAAATTAGGCACGACAATTAAACAATTATTAAGTGCCAAAACAAACAGCGCGACAATAAAACAATTATTAAGCGCCAAACAACAAAAAATAATTAAAGCACAACAATAACTCAATTATTGCGTGCCAAGCAGCAACCGTCAAGGCTATAAGACCCGCTCCTAGCCAACCACTGGATGAAGTGAAGGCCCCGAAACCTGAGTAGGACATCACGACACCAAAAAAGAGACTTTCGACCTTCCGCAGAGGATGACCATAGCTGCTATCATATTGTAAGTTAAAATAAGAAAAAATAATCAAAAATCGAATTAAAAGAAAGAAAAAAAAATAAACAAAAATTAAATATTTGTGTCAAAGAATAGATCAAATAAGTAATCAAAAACAAAATTAGATAAGTAAATAAGAAAAAAAAAGAGAAAATTATAATTACAGTTAATCATGGCAAACCCAAGTAACTTAATAAGACCATCATTGCTGTCCGATGATGCGTCATCCTCCAGACCAACACCCCACAATAACGCCCAAATGACTATAGAGAAACTAACACAACTAGTTTCGAAAATTGTCATCGAGACTCTAGCAAAAAACAATACAGCCGAATCACCCAAACCAAGCCCTTTCGACGCCCCAGACGTATCAATCAGACCCGAATATAGTAATAGAATATCTGAATTAGACAAGGTACCAGATATAGTTAAAGGCTTCAGAGAATTCAATAGAAATCCAGCGGAGTTTAGCGTCTGGAAGAAGAGTGTTGACAGAATAATGGAAATTTATACCGGACAGGAAGGTAGCCCTAAATATTTCGGCATCCTTCATACAATAAGAAACAAAATAACCGGACTAGCAGATACAGCATTAGAATCTTACAACGTACCACTCAACTGGAGTGCCATTACCAAATGCCTGACTTTACATTTATAAACATTTATCACTTATTCTTAACAAAGTGGGTTGTATGAATGTGACCAGAGAATCTGAGCGATTACTGACTAAAGTATATCGTGATAAGGCACTTGATACCTTCGTAAGAGGTCTCCAAGGTGATCTTCCTAGACTTCTAGGAATTAAAGAACCCACCGACTTGCCACAAGCCCTTCATTTATGCCTCAAGTTAGAAAATCAAAAGTATGTCGCCTCCCAAACCAACCAAAATAACACAATAACAATAACACAAATAACATTCCACGTCAACCAATTCAATCTTATAGGCCAAACCCCAGTTTTCAACAAAATAAAACAACACCTTATGGGCAGCAGTTCAGGCAACAGCCAAGTTACACCTTCCCAATAGCACATCCTCGTCCGTCTGAACCAAAACCTTACCCTCGTCCCGAACCTATGGACGTAGATAAGTCTATACAAACGAAGCAGGTTAATTATGTCAATCGCACAAATTTCGATATGGGAAAACGACCTCCATACAACACAGGACCATAACTAAAAAAACCACGAAATTATAATATAGAAACAGCCGAAGAGAACGAAAATCAAACTCACGTAGAAGAACAAGGACAGGCAGAATTGGAACAATACGGTAACGAACACTATGCAGACGTAGAAAATCTAGCCGACAACTCACCACACGAGTACGAATACTCGGCTGAAGGTTACCAAGTTGGACATTCAGACATACATTTTTTAGAATAAAGTCCTCCTCACTTCCATACTTTGAATGCAAGCTTGGAGGAGGAAAGACCCTGAAAATTTTAATTGACACTGGCTCGAACAATAATTATATCAAACCAAATTTAGTAAAAAACCCAAAAGAAAATATAGAACCATTCGATGCAATCTCTGTAGGAGGTAACATAAAAATAACACAGCACATAGAAGCAAATCTGTTTGACATTAAGGACGTTAGAATTAAATTCTTTCTACTGCCGACTCTAAAATCATTCGATGCCATTCTAGGAAACGATAGTCTTAAGCAGCTAAATGCAGTAATCTTTTCTAACGACAACATTATGACTCTAAAAAACAAATACAATATTCCCATCAAAGAAAAACGAATACAAGCAGTTAATAATTTAAACATTAGAACTGAACACATGTCTAAAGAACAACTCACTAGCATTACAAACTTAACAAAGAAATTCTCGAGTTTATTTTCAAAACCCAATGACAGATTATCATTTGCCACCTGTGTCCAAGCAGAAATAAGAACCACCTCAGACGCTCCAATTTATACGAAATATTACCCTTATCCCATGTCTTTACAACGAGAAGTAGAAGCACAAATACAAAAACTATTAGACGACGACATAATACGCCCCTCTCGTTCTCCATATAACTCTCCTGTAATAATAGTACCAAAAAAGTTAGACGCATCTGGCGAAAAGAAATATAGATTAGTCTTTGACTATAGGAAGTTAAATTCCATAACCATCGCCGATCGGAACAATAACATTGTTCCACCTAATCAATATTCCCCTCGACCAATACAAATCCAGTCAAACCATTATACCATACATTCAGACCAATTTTTAGACAGAAGCAATTTGACAATAATCGTTTCAGACAACATACACAAGTAACCCCACAACAATCCCCTATATATAGTCCTGGCATAGTCAATCAACCAGCAAAGCGTGCTAGACCTGCAGAAAGTGGACAACAACAACTAGAACTAGAAACCAAGAAGAAATAAATTATCACGATTATATGCAGCAAGAATATTATAATCAATTAGCTTATTATCCCGAATACTATCCTCAATATTACCAGGAACAATGTTACCCACAAACCTCAGACGACACATAAACACAAACAGCCACAACCGAACAAGAAACAGAGCAATCAAATGAAATAGAAATCGAGAAAGCCGAAAATTTTTCAGCTGCCAGCCTCGGAAACCAACAATACATAATTATCACTTATAAAGGCAAAAATTTAAAATGTTTAATAGATACAGGATCTACCGTCAATATGATGACATCCAATGTTTTTAATTTACCAATTAATGATACCGATTGTTTTATTCAAACCAGCAATGGATCTTTAACTATCCCAAAAAAGGTTTTTGTCCTTTCCAACAAATTGTTTAAAAATAATAGTGAATTTCTTTTACATCAATTTTCACCAGATTATGATCTATTAATTGGTAGAAAAATGCTTTCAGAACCACAAGCCGTTATAGACTATAAGTCCCAATAAAAAGTATAAATTATTCAACGATATTCCGATCACAAACCAAAATCATTTTGTAGCTCAACCAAATCTTGAAACTAATCAACACTTCAACAATCGAATCAAAAATAATTATTTTGATATAAAATACATAAAAGGAAAGGAAAACCCCATAGCTGACGCTCTATCGCGAGTAAAAATAGAACAGACCTATTTCGGAGAAGAAACACTACATAGCGCTGACGAAGACAATAGTAATTTAATTTGCATTACAGAGAAACCAATTAACACATTTAAAAGACAAATTATATTTTCTAAAGGTATTCCAAATATTACGAAACAAAATACATTACATATGATAATATGACCAAGGACAAAGACCAGTGTAATATTTATAGACAGTGATGCAGACTTTGAAATCATTCAAAATGCACATAAAAAATTATTAATACTAGCCATACTAAAATTCTTCGAAGTCTAATTCAACTAAAAACAAGTAAGAACGTTGCTGTCGGACGCAACCTACAGCGAAATACTATTTCACGCCCCAACAGCACACAGGGGCATCTATCACATTACATTTTTTAAAATTTAACCTTAAATCCCCACTGTCGCCGCTTAAATTAGCTGCAGATTAAAACTTTTAATTGGAGGTAGCCAGACAGTTTCAATTAGAATCGAAGCTTAGAGATGCCACCTCTCTCGATTTATCTCGATTGCCTTACATTAGCAAGAACATGCACCTAAATCGAGAGATGTGGCATCTCTCAAAATAAGAGAGGTGGCAACTCTCAAAATGAGAGAGGTGGCAACTTAGAAAATGTGATATACATAAGTTCGTTGGCGAGCGTAGAGGTGTGGGCTCGGACCCCGGTGCGGTCATGTTGATATTTTTGTTACATTTTCTTTATTTAGTTATTTTGTATTAATAAAATATTCTTTTCTAACACATATATATAATTTGGCAAATCAAAAGACAAGGTAAAAGGTCACATATTGTCATTATGTGGCGCGTTATTGGCTCAGAAGCTGCAGATGTTTCAGTTTTGATTTGCCACGCCCCCAGTGGCCGTAGACAAATAATTTTTGGCATGTGCATAGAGTGGGCGTTTAAGAATATAACTGTAAAGTTTGGATGCTTACATTCGAAAAATGCGAAAATTACAGGGTATTTGTCTGTATGTCACGCCCCTTTTGGGGCGTGACAATAATTTTTGGGGAATCGATAGAGGAGGCCCCAGTAACCTAGCATCCAATTTTGAAGCTTCTAGCACTAAAACTGTGGGATATATAAGCTGATATTTGTTGCCACGCCCCCTGAAGGCGTAGATATATACGCCATAGCTTATCGGTCGTGGGATGTTAACCTGAGTATATATACCAAGTCTCAAGTCTCTAGCATCAATAGTGCTCAAAATATAACGAAACTAGTAAAATCACTATATATTCAGATCCGAAATGATACGCCCCTTGTAGGCGTGGCCATAAAATTTTTCATGCGATCTTTATAGGATCGTAACAGTAACCCACGTGCCAAATTTGGGCGTTCTAGCTTTAAAACTGTAGAAGATACAGTTTGACCCGATTTGCCACGCCCCCAAAGGGCGTAGATATATCCGCCATAGCTTTTTGATTTTGGGATGTCGACATGAGTGTTCAGTTAAAATCCCAACTCTCTAGCCCTTCTAGAAGTAGTGTTTCTGTGATACAGGAAAATACATTTTCCGATTTGCCACGCCCCTAGTGGGCGCATCGGGAAAATCTTGACACTTTATCAGACGAGGGTATACACGAGTATATATTTCAAATTTCAAGTCTCTAGCTTCAATAACGTCGAAATAGTTTGCGTTCATACGGACAGACGGAGAGACGGACAGACAGACAGACGGACGGACAGCATGACGGACATTGCACAAACCCAATATACTATATCACTACGTGAAATAGTGTAAATATTAACTCATATGCCGAACTTAAGGAACTTATTTTAAAAACTCATGAAAAACTCTTACACCCCGGAATTCAAAAAACAAATAAGCTCTTCTGTGAAACGTACTACTTCCCCAACAGCCAATTACTCACACAAAATATAATAAACGAATGTAGAATTTGCAACTTAACAAAAACTGAACATAAAAAAAACAGACAAGCCTATGAAAATTACCCCCAAACCCGAACATTGTCGCGATAAATTTTAATACACATTTATTCCGCTGAAGGCAAATATTATCTTAGAGATGTATAGACATTTATTCGAAATTCGCTACTCTTGAGAATATTAAAACTAAAGATTGGATAGAATTCAAGATCGCGTTAATGCGTATATTTAAGCAACTAGGAAAACCAATATTATTAAAAGCTGACCGAGACGGAGCATTTTCCAGCTTAGCACTCAAAAAATGGCTTGAGAGTGAAGGAGTAGAAATACAATCGAATTCTACAAAAACAGGAATAGCAGACATCGAACGACTACACAAAACAATAAACGAAAAAATAAGAATAATCAACACTTTAAATGACGAAGAAAACAAACTTAGTGAAATAGAGACTATTCTTTACATTTACAATCACAAAACAAAACATGACACAACTAGACAAACACCTGCACACATATTTCTTTAGGCTGGACAACCAAAGTTATATACCCAAAAAATAAAAGAAAAAGTTATAAACAAAATCAACAGTGACCGACAGTGAAGTCGATACTAGTATCGAAAAGGACCATTACAAAAAGGCAAATTAGAAAACCCCTTTAAAGCCAATAAAAATTTTGAAATATAGATCCAGATCATTACCAAATTACTAACAGAAATAGAATTACACGTAACTATAAAACACAATTTAAACAAGTAAGAACGTTGCTGTCGGACGCAACCCACAGCGAAATACTATTTCACGCCCCAACAGCACACAGGGGCATCTATCACATTACATTTTTTAAAATTTAACCTTAAATCCCCACTGTCGCCGCTCAAATTAGCTGCAGATTAAAACTTTTCATTGGAGGTAGCCAGACAGTTTCAATTAGAATCGAAGCTTAGAGATGCCACCTCTCTCGATTTATCTCGATTGCCTTACATTAGCAAGAACATGCACCTAATTCGAGAGATGTGGCATCTCTCAAAATAAGAGAGGTGGCAACTCTCAAAATGAGAGAGGTGGCAACTTAGAAAATGTGATATACATAAGTTCGTTGGCGAGCGTAGAGGTGTGGGCTCGGACCCCGGTGCGGTCATGTTGATATTTTTGTTACATTTTCTTTATTTAGTTATTTTGTATTAATAAAATATTCTTTTCTAACACATATATATAATTTGGCAAATCAAAAGACAAGGTCAAAGGTCACAAAGTTATTATGTGGCTCAGAAGCTGCAGATGTTTCAGTTTTGATTTGCCACGCCCCCAGTGGCCGTAGACAAATAATTTTTGGCATGTGCATAGAGTGGGCGTTTAAGAATATAACTGTAAAGTTTGGATGCTTACATTCGAAAAATGCGAAAATTACAGGGTATTTGTCTGTATGTCACGCCCCTTTTGGGGCGTGACAATAATTTTTGGGGAATCGATAGAGGAGGCCCCAGTAACCTAGCATCCAATTTTGAAGCTTCTAGCACTAAAACTGTGGGAGATATAAGCTGATATTTGTTGCCACGCCCCCTGAAGGCGTAGATATATACGCCATAGCTTATCGGTCGTGGGATGTTAACCTGAGTATATATACCAAGTCTCAAGTCTCTAGCATCAATAGTGCTCAAAATATAACGAAACTAGTAAAATCACTATATATTCAGATCCGAAATGATACGCCCCTTGTAGGCGTGGCCATAAAATTTTTCATGCGATCTTTATAGGATCGTAACAGTAACCCACGTGCCAAATTTGGGCGTTCTAGCTTTAAAACTGTAGAAGATACAGTTTGACCCGATTTGCCACGCCCCCAAAGGGCGTAGATATATCCGCCATAGCTTTTTGATTTTGGGATGTCGACATGAGTGTTCAGTTAAAATCCCAACTCTCTAGCCCTTCTAGAAGTAGTGTTTCTGTGATACAGGAAAATGCATTTTCCGATTTGCCACGCCCCTAGTGGGCGCATCGGGAAAATCTTGACACTTTATCAGACGAGGGTATACACGAGTATATATTTCAAATTTCAAGTCTCTAGCTTCAATAACGTCGAAATAGTTTGCGTTCATACGGACAGACGGAGAGACGGACAGACAGACAGACGGACGGACAGCATGACGGACATTGCACAAACCCAATATACTATATCACTACGTGAAATAGTGTAAATATTAACTCATATGCCGAACTTAAGGAACTTATTTTAAAAACTCATGAAAAACTCTTACACCCCGGAATTCAAAAAACAAATAAGCTCTTCTGTGAAACGTACTACTTCCCCAACAGCCAATTACTCACACAAAATATAATAAACGAATGTAGAATTTGCAACTTAACAAAAACTGAACATAAAAAAAACAGACAAGCCTATGAAAATTACCCCCAAACCCGAACATTGTCGCGATAAATTTTTAATACACATTTATTCCGCTGAAGGCAAATATTATCTTAGAGATGTATAGACATTTATTCGAAATTCGCTACTCTTGAGAATATTAAAACTAAAGATTGGATAGAATTCAAGATCGCGTTAATGCGTATATTTAAGCAACTAGGAAAACCAATATTATTAAAAGCTGACCGAGACGGAGCATTTTCCAGCTTAGCACTCAAAAAATGGCTTGAGAGTGAAGGAGTAGAAATACAATCGAATTCTACAAAAACAGGAATAGACATCGAACGACTACACAAAACAATAAACGAAAAAATAAGAATAATCAACACTTTAAATGACGAAGAAAACAAACTTAGTGAAATAGAGACTATTCTTTACATTTACAATCACAAAACAAAACATGACACAACTAGACAAACACCTGCACACATATTTCTTTATGCTGGACAACCAAAGTTAGATACCCAAAAAATAAAAGAAAACGTTATAAACAAAATCAACAATGACCGACAAGAATATGAAGTAGATACTAGATATCGAAAAGGACCATTACAAAAAGGCAAATTAGAAAACCCCTTTGAAGCCAATAAAAATGTTGAAAAGATTGATCCAGATCATTACCAAATTACTATCGTTTACATTCGTTTAATCAAAAACTACTTACCTATGACAGTCTTAACAGCTTCAATAATCGAAACATATGTATTTCTAATCAAAACATCCACTTGAATTAACTATCAAAATAATAACATTTTAATTGTATCTCATATCCCAATATCGCTGATCATAATGGCTATCAACTTGATAATAAGTATCAATCAATGCAAATGGCAAATAAATAACATAACTATAAGCGATAAGTGTTTTACACCATTGTACCATCCAAAAGATATTTAAAACATGTATCTTGTAATATTAATCAAAAAAAAAAAAAAAATTAATTAATAAAATAAATAAATAAAATAAAATAAATAAATAACTAAACGTAAGACACCAATTCACGAGCAACTATCAAGATGACACAATCAACTTTACCAAAGCTTTAGTGTCACCTTGACTCGTCTCTTAAGAAGAGGGAAGTGACATAATCATACCTATCATGTCCACAATATACATAAACATTCTCATGTCAATATTATTAATGTAACAGCAACTTTGGTCACTCACAAGTAAACATTAGATTCCAGCAACATGCATCACAAAAAAGGTTGCAAATATCCTGATATTCAATAGACACACATAAATTAGCCTTCAGTTCAAAACTGGAATTGATTGGATTTTTAAATCCAGAATAAACTAGATGTCCAAACAATAAATACTCGGGAATCATAATACACAAGCCATGTCAAAATTCTGAGAATGACGCGGGCGACTGTCGCCAAAAATTACAGTTGCATCGACGCGTCATGTATTTGCATTATCGTTGTCGTTAGAGTATATCGCGACATTAATTCGACTCGAAACATATACTCAAATGCAAATCCACCATCTGGTAGTGTGTCAGGGACACCAGTAGTGGATATCCCAGAGTCTTTACTTATTCCAGCCCCGTTATCTCCATCTGTTGCTCATACTACGAACAACTCTCTGGCCATTTCTCCCACACTTACTATACCTACTTTATCTGTCGTCTCTCCCCGAAAGCAAGTTTTCTTATCAAGGCTTTCATCTGACACGACATGTGAAGCTGTTTCCGCTTTTATTTCTAGTAAATCAAATGCTAAAGTCTCTATATCGAAGTTCAATTTTGCAACTCCTCGGGAAATTGCTTCTTTTAAAATCAATGTTTCATCTGAATTCTTTACAAAGATTTGTGACGCCAAGTTTTGGCCTCCTCACGTAGTTGTGCATGAATTTAAGCATAAGAGTCGAACTGTCTCCGGTTTTGCTAAACCCTTCCTCGGTACAATCATCCAATATTATGCCAAAAAACTAAACACAATTCAACCTTCTTCACAGATTTCCTTAATTTATCAAAACGTTCGTGGTCAGAATTCTAAGCTCAAAAGTCTCTTTTTGAGTAGTTTCAGTGTTCGTTTTGACATTATTGCCCTGACTGAAACGTGGTTAAGCCCGAATGTTTATAATAGTGAGATTCTCTTGAACGATTTCACTATTTACAGACATGATCGACGGATTCGTAGAGGTGGAGGTGTCTTATTGGACGTTAAATCTTATATACTTTCTGAATCTTTTATTTTTTCAGCATCTCATGATATTGAGATAGTTGCTGTTAAACTTACTCTTAAATCTTGCTCCCTCTTTATAACTTGTTCATATATTCCCCCCCCCCCCCTTCTGATTTTCAAGTTTATGCGCAACATATGACTTGCATTAAAAAAATTTATGGACACGTGAAGGATAACGATTTCTTTCTGGTGTTAGGCGACTTTAATATACCGAACACTTCTTGGATCTCTATTCCTAGTTCAAGTTCCCTTATTCCTACAATTGATCATTTTTTCTTTGATGAATTACTTTCTATTTCTATGTCTCAGATGAATGCAATCTCAAATCATCTGAATCGATGGCTTGATCTGGTTTTTATTAATTATGACTCTTGCATTAATGTTTCCATATCATCCCCTTTTTGTTTACCTGAGGATATTTATCATCCTACATTGGAGGTATCTCTGACCCTAAGTTCACCTCCAATTTCTGAACCTACTCCATCTAAACGTCGTTGTTACGTTAAGTGTAACTTTGCTTTGCTTAACCAACTTATTAGTGCAACAGATTGGTCTACGTTATGTGATTCTGTTGATGTTAATTGTGCATCAACTATTTTCTATAACATTTTAAACTCTCTTATTGATGAGTGTGTTCCTATGTGTCTCCCTGTGCCTTTTTCTAATAAACCTCCATGGTTTACTCAGTCGCTTTCTAATTTAAGAAACATTAAGTCTAAATGTTTTAAAAATTTTAAAAAGTTCGGCTCCACTATTAACTGGTCTAAATATTCCATAGCCAAGTCGAATTTTAACATTTTAAATTTCCGTTTCTATGAGAATTACCTTATGCGTTGCAAAAGACAATTTGCTCGAGACCCTAAAAAATTTTATTCCTATGTGAATTTGAAACGTAAGTCTTCTAGTTTACCTTCCACATTTTTTTATGAGTCTTTGAATTCTTGCAATGATCAGGATTCCTCAGATCTTTTTGCTGATTTCTTTCAGTCAACTTACTCATCTGTAGCCCCCTATAATACTTCTTACCCATATTATATATCTTCTACAAATATTGTTAACGTTTCCAATATTTCCCTTGATTCTCTGATTTCTGCCATTGGGTCAATGAAATCGTCTTTCTCACCTGGAGCTGATAATATTCCTAGTTGTGTTATAAAAGAATGCTGTGATTCCCTTCAGTTACCTTTACTAAAGCGTTTTAACTTATCTCTGGAAACCTCTGTGTTTCCGTCTATTTGGAAAGAGTCTTTTATTATCCCTCTATATAAGAAAGGTGGGCGATCTGACATTTCTAATTATAGGGGTATTGCCAAACAATCGGCTATTCCGAAGTTATTTGAAAAAATAATAACTTCCACTTTACAGCATTTGTGTAAATCAATTATTTCGCCACTACAACATGGCTTTGTTCTTAATCGATCAACCTCTACTAATCTGCTTGAATTTACTTACCTAGTAAACGATAGTTTTTTAAATAAAATGCAAACTGATGTTATTTATACAGATTTTAGCAAAGCTAAAATCAAATCAAAGCTGAATCAAATCAGTTCACCATGAAGTATTGCTTCATAAGCTTGATCTCTAAGGGTTTTCTCCTCAACTCTTATCTTGGATGTCATCCTATTTGAAGGGTAGAACCCAAAGAGTTATATTGAGAACATCTCTTTCAAAACAAATCTTTGTTCTGTCAGGTGTACCTCAGGGTAGTCATCTTGGGTCTTTACTTTTTACATTATTTATCAATGACCTTCCCAGCTGTATTTCTTATTCAAAGATTTTCATGTATGCTGATGACGTAAAACTTTGCCTTTCTTATTCTAACGCAATCAATCATCAATGCTTACAAGATGATCTTAATTCCTTCCAACTTTGGTGCTTGGCCAATAGGTTGCGTTTAAACTGTTCTAAATGTATGACAATGACCTTCTGTCGTACTACTCCATACATTGCGAATTATTCAATTAATAGCGATTCTTTGCAACGCATTTTTTCTGTCAAAGATCTAGGTGTACTCTTCGATTCAAAACTTCGCTTCAATACTCATATCTCAACCATTATAAATGAAGCCAAAAGTGTTCTTGGCTTCATTAAACGTTGGGCGAAAGAGTTCAATGATTCTTTTGTAACTAAACTCCTTTATGTTTCATTGGTACGACCTATTTTAGAATACTGTTCAATTATATGGTCTCCACAGCATAAAGTGTACCAGGATCGTATTGAATCGGTCCAAAAACAGTTTCTTCTCTTTGCTCTAAGAAATCTAAACTGGGATCCGAATCTCCGTCTACCGGCTTATCATAGTCGTCTCCTTCTTATGGATCTTCCTTCATTACAAAACCGTAGAACAATCCTTGGGATTGCTTTTCTTCATAATTTAATTGAAGGTAATATTGATTCGTCCTTCTTGTTAATGAAACTTCATTTTTCGGTTCCTTCAAGAACAACTAGACACTTTCGCCCTTTGCATTTACCTCTGCTCACATCGGATTACTCGTTGCACAGTGCTTTTCATGTATTATGCGTGAATTATAATAAATTCTATCACGTTTTTTCCTCTGAACTCTCTCTTCCTCTAATCAAATCTTTGCTTTCAGCTTTTCTTAGGGATATCACTCAATCGTGATGATAAAAATTTTATTTTTTATTACATATTTATATTATATATTTATAATTTTACTCTTAATTTCCCCGTATTGCCTCTTTCTTAAATTTCTTTATTTCAATAATATCACTGTTTGTAGTAGGGCGGACTGGCCTGAATAAGTGTTGGCGGCTGCCAGTATCTTCTCACACTCTGGGTGGTGGATCGCGGTAACGAAGACGAAGCGCGATTTTTGGTGGGTGAGCGGTAATAAAACTTTATTGAAAATGGAGGCGCAACCTTTTGGCGCGTTACCAGCAAGTTGAAGCACAAAAAGCATAAGAAAAAGTAATGGCGATCTGCATAGAAGTGCCGGTCACCCATTCCAGTGTGCCCGCCTTCTGCCACCATAAAAACCTGAGCTGTTGGTTCCCCCTGATCACCCTGTGGTGTGAACATGCCGCCCCCCTTGCAACAAGTTGCAATTGCCACACTGGCCATATGGTAGGATAGGGAACGGCAGCGTTCTGGAGCACTTAGACGCCGCAGGAGCCGGAAATTACCCAACCGAACAGCGTGCTTTGGGCGGCGGGTGTGCCGTGGTGGGCAGGCACACAACCCGGTTGGATGACCTCAGGATAGAGGTCTGCACCCAGAACCACGGAGATAAACCCAGGCCGGTAGGTCGGATCCGCCAAGACGAGTGTGGAGAACTTCCCTCGCACCGTCTCGGGAGCTTCGCGGTTAGGCGTGCGGATGCACAGATCGGGCTCCACCTTGAGCATGAGCGCCTTCCGAGGAGCCGAGTCGCTCTTGGACTCAATTACAGCTGAGCAAGCTTTGTCGTCCCCGACCCGAGTGACAGCCAGTCCGAGGGCCTTGGCAAACGAGCCATTGATTAGGCTCACAGGGGCGCAAGCGTTCAGCAGCGCTCGGGTCTCGAATTGCTTCGTCCCGTCACCGATCCGGATCATCGCGGTGGGCATCAGCGTCGTCGTCCTGGATTGGAGGAGTGACGCTAGTGTGGGCGCCTGCGATGCTGTGACTGCCGCCGGGAGATCGGAGGATTCAACCGATCGCCGCCTAGGAGATCTTGGACGGCGGTGATCACAGTGTGGGAATGGCGATCCTCGCCGAGCAGGTAGATCCGCCATGTGGAGAAGTGTGTGGTGGGATTGACCACACCGACGACATCCCTCTGAGCTTCGGCAAGCCCCCCCGAATGCTCGTGGGCTAAGCAGTTCGGGCAGTAGCGGTTGACGAGCACTGCTCTCAGGCGTTTCTCAGCGCTCAGGTTGAGGAAACGCCGGCATTGACGGAGTGCGTGAACTCCGCGGCACACTCGACACCGGTAGGAATCTACCCCGCGGGGGCGGAGTTTGTTAGGTCGAGCGATCGAGGACCGAGTCGGAGCCATATTGCTGCGGGATGGAGTGCTTGGCTGGAATCAGACAGTAAACAGAAATGGATTAGTTGGAGTGGGGAGCTCGAAAGAGCGGACACTGGAACGAGGACATGGAGACAGCACATAAAAGGATCCGGAGGGGGTTAGTGCTTCGTTGGGGCTACCTCAGGCTCACTCTGCAGCACAATGAGCTTCGTCACAGGTCGTCGGATGGTCCCCCGCGAGGTTCGAACATCGACGACGCGCACCAAGCCGTCGACGCCCGAGTGCGCGCGCTCCACTCGTCCTAAGCGCCATTCGGTAGGTGGCAGGTTGTCCTCTGAAATGATGACCAAGTCACCCATCTGAAGGCAGCGAGTTGGCGTTTTCCATTTATTCCGCTTGTGGAGCTCCTTCACGTATTCGTCCTTCCAGCGGCGGCAAAAGCCGTGATGGATTGCCTTCAAACGCTGCCACCGATTGATCAAGGACATGGGCTCAGCATGGGTCTCAGGCTCTGCAATAGATACGAGGGGGCCTCCGACCAGGAAGTGCCCGGGGCTCAATGCTAAGAGGTCCGTTGGATCCTCACTCATAGGGGAGATGGGACGAGAGTTGAGGCATGCTTCTATTCGACAGAGCAGAGTGGACAATTCCTCGAACGTGTACTTGATGGTAGACGTGGCCTTGTAGAATAAGGCCTTAAAGCTCTTGACTCCCGCCTCCCATAACCCGCCCATGTGGGGAGCGCTGGGGGGAATGAAATGCCAAGACAGGACATGCTGAGGAAAGGTCTGCACGACGCATTGCTTGGTAGCAGCTAGAAAGTCTCTTTCTAGCGCCTTGGATGCTCCAACGAATGTTTTTCCGAAATTCTTCACCCCGATGGTTGAGCGTTACGATCGCGGTGCCTAGGAGACCCCGACCTGGAGTGGCCGCAAGGTAGCTTTGCGCATTCGAGGGTGGGATAGACGTCGATGGACGTTCGTGCGAGTTGGATGGCTGCGACATTGAATTTAAGGTGGCGGACTCGTTGCCGGAGTGCAACAGGGTGTGATGGCGCTCCTTGCAGATATGGCAATTATGCGCACTGGAGCAGTCCCGAGCTTGATGACCACCACCGATGCAAGCTGGCTTTAACTAATAGCGCAGCGAGTTTCGATGCGCAGGCTTCACAAAATCAGGCGATGTTGCCGTTAAGGCAGAAACGAAGAGGAGACAGGCCCCGCTACAGAGTGCCGAGGCAGGCCCCGCTCCAGAGCCGAAGCAGGGCCTGCGGCGCTGCTATAAAAAGGCGCCCACGGCTCGGCACTGGGTCAGTCGATTCCAGTGAAAAGTGAAAGTGCCGAGTGTCAACGGAGTGAAAAGTGTAAAGTGAAACGAAGGACAACGAAGGATAACGAGGGACATAAAGGATATCGTGGGATACATACAAGGATATTCAGAGGAATATCCTGGACGCATACCAAACCGTATCCTTGAGGACAGAGGTACGGCCGGCAGCTGGTGCTAGAGCAGCGTAACCTGAACAGGAGAGTAAGGTTAGTGAGGGTAGCCGTGCGAAAGCAACGTAAGCCTTCTGAGACGCAGTCTAGAGTGCCAGCGAGTACATCCAGTTGTAGGAGTGCGTGTGGTGATCCAAGCGAACCGCTGGAGTATACAGCGCGTATCCTGGCGTACCCTGGAGTGCCCCGCAACCTCTAGACGGCTCAGAGGCTAATCGATCGCTAGCCGGAGTGCTTCTCACGGCAGAACTACGATCTTGTGGAGATCAGCGTGCGCTAGCCCAGCCAGCTCTAAGGTGTGCTCATAAAGCGTTACAAGGAGTGGCGTGCCCTACAACCAGGAGTAAGAGGTACGTGAGAGTAGTCGTGCGGAAGAGCGCACGTCTTTGAGGCGCGGTCTAGAGTGCCAGCGAGCGAATCCAGTAGTATGAGTGCCTGTGATACTCTCGGCGAACCGCTAGAGATCACAGCGCGTATCCTGCCGTACTCTGGAGTGTTCTGCAACCTCTAGACGGCTCGGAGGCTGACCGCTCGTTAGCCGAAGTGCTCCTCACGGCACCTACGCGCCCAACGTGGGGCCCTGCGATAAATAGAGTCGATTTAAGTGCTTTATACAAATATAATTATTGTGCGAGCGTGGGTACATAACCTTAAGAAAGAGGAGGTAATACGCTACGGCCTGGAGTTCGGAGTGAGCCTGTCAGGCACTCTGGACACAATGCGGAGGCAATTCGGCGAGTGGGTCGACGAACATGAGGGAAAGATTCCTTTTTCTCTGAGGCTCGCCGACATTGCAGTCCTCCATGGGCGACGGTCGCCACGAAGAGAGGAAATGTTGACCGCCGTCCAGGAAGAGGATCTGGAGGATCGAGAGGAGAGGACACAAGGCCCGCGAGTGTCACTGTCTCCACTAGTGCCGCCGCTGCCCGCCTTAATGAGACCCAGCAAGGACCCTGGAGGGCCACATCCACTCCACAGCCCGAAATAAGGACGCGAGAGCCGAGTTTGGCAGGGCTCGAGTATTCCAAGGTGGCCAAACAGGTGCGCGAATGGGGCTTCCGATTTGATGGCACATCGAAGCCTCTGGAATTTCTGGAGCACGTGGAGTGGTCGGCCGACACATATGGCCTGAATCTGGACCTGATCCCGAGGGCGATGCCGGAGCTGCTCAAAGGCATGGCTCTGAAATGGTACGTGGCCAATAATCGACACTGGACGTCGTGAGAGGCATTCGTGAGCAGCTTCCAGGAATTCTTCCTGTATGTGGTGGAAATGCAGACCCTGATGAGGCCACTACGCTATGCGGCGGATCGGGAGATGAAGCTGATATATAATGGCAGCTTGCCGGATCTGCGCGCCTATGCTCAGCCTTACCAGTTCCGGAGCCTGACGTAGCTGATGATGCTGGCGGACGAGTTCGAGGACTTGGAGAGGGATCGGGAGAAGCTGAGGCAGCAACAAAGGCAGAGCAAGCCAAGATTGATGGCTGTGGGCGACGCTGAATGCGAAGGTGAGTCCGCCTACCACCTCAGCATGGCCGCCGAAGAAGCGTGTCCACGGCCGGCACCAAGAACTGGTGTGGCAGGACTAAGGACGCACATCCCGAATCCTGCCAGGGCGTGCCGTATGTGTGGGCAAGAGGGCCATTTTGCCGTTGAATGGCGCAATGAAGCGCTGAAGTTTTGCTGGCAATGTGGGCGCATTGGTGTGAGAACGATTGCCTGTTGCCAGTCGAAAAACGGGCTGAGGCACCCGCCATCCAGGGGCGAGCGGGAGCAGCGTCGCGGCGGCCCCAGGTACTGATAGGCCAGCTCGTGGATGAAGGCACACAGGTCTCGGCGATCGTAGCCATCGGAGCAGAGGAGCATAAGGCTACGACCGACACGGGAGCCACCAGCAGTTTCGTGAGTGAGAAACTGGCAGGCAGGCTCCGAGGATTTGGTGTGCTGCGCCCCACACGGAGGCGCATCCGGTTGGCGGACGGCAGTTGTTGTCAAGTGGAGGCAGCGTTGGAGTTGGAAATCAGGCTGGAGGCACAGCAGGTCGTCATGCCACTGCTCATATTACGAGGTGTGATCGATGATCTGGTACTGGGCTGGGACTTCTTGGCCAGGATGGGCTGCACGCTGGAATGCGGCGGCTTGAGTCTGAGGATCGGGCCCAGAGATTCGCAGCCCAATGAGCCAGTGGAGGCGAAGTTGTCGGTGGCAGTCGCCAGTGCGGAGGTTGAGCCCAGAAGCCAAATGGAGGCGAATCCAGGATCGGCACACCCACTTCATGAGGATGTGGAGGTGGACGCGTTCCTGAGGCAGGAATTGGCCAAATTCCAGCAGATTAAGGGCACCACTGACATCACCGAGCACCGAATCACGATGCACGACAAGCGGCCAATAAAGCAGCGATACTTCCCTAAGAACCCGAAGATGCAGGCGGCGATCAACAGCCAGGTAGATTAGCTCCTGGCTAAAGGATGCATAGAGCCCTCGAAGAGCCCACACAGCGCTCCCATAGTGATAGTGCGGAAGAAGAACAGCAAGTGGCTTTCCGACAGCTCAACAGCCGATCTATAAAAGATGCATATCTGCTGCCTCGAGTGCATCACATTCTGGACCAGCTTCGAGAGGCTCGCTACATAACGAGCCTGGACTTGAAGGATGGGTATTAGCAGATACCCATGGAGGAGGCTAGCCGACCACTCACGGCATTTACAGTTCCAGGAAAGGGGCTGTTCCAGTGGAAGGTGATGCCGTTCGGCCTTCACTCAGCACCAGCGACGTTCCAGAGGGCTCTGGATCAAGTCATTGGCCCAGAGATGATGCCGTATGCTTATGCGTACCTCGATGATATCATCGTCATTGGGAGGACCCGCCGGGAGCATATGAACAACCTGCGAGAGGTGTTCCAGCGGCTGAGAGCTGCCAATTTGAAGATCAACATCGACAAGTGCGATTTCTTCAAAAAGGAGCTGAAATACCTGGGCCACAAGGTGACGGAACATGGCATCCGTACGGACCCAGAAAAGGTTGCCGCGATTGCGGAACTTAAGCCACCCGCAAACGTGAAGGAGTTGCGACAATATGTGGGCGTGGCATCCTGGTATCGCCGCTTTGTGCTTGACTTTGCGACCACAGTACACCCACTCAATGCGCTGTTGAAGAAAGGAGTCAAGTGGGAGTGGACCGAGGAGCGTCAGAGGGCTTTTGACACAGTAAAGGCCAAGCTGACGGAATCACCAGTCTTGGCATGCCCGGATTTTTCGAAGCCGTTCTGCTTACAGATGCGAGCAACTATGGGCTCGGCGCAATTCTGACGCAAACTTCAGAGGATGGAGAGAGGGTCATCTCCTATGCCAGTCGGACACTGAATAGCGCGGAGCGGAACTATTCATCCGGAAGTTGAGGCCTTACTTGGAAGGCTATCACTTCGTGGTGGTGACCGTTCACATGGCGCTGAAGTGGCTCAACTCCATTGAGAGTCCTTCAGGCAGAATCGCCAGATGGGCATTGGAGCTACAACAATTTGACTTCGAGATCCGGTACAGGAAGGGCAAGCAAAATGTAGTAGCCGATGCTCTGTCGCGACAGCCTCTGGAGGAAGAAGTTTGCCGCTTGGTCGCAAGCAAAAGCCAATCAGCTGGGACGGGATGTCGCTGGATGGCTAAGCTTCGCCGAGATCTCCACCAACACGCACAGAAGATGCCAGACTACCGGGAAGAGGCGAGGAATGTATACAGGCACATTCCTCATCAAGCTGGCCATGAAGATGTGGCTGCATGGAAGCTATGCGTGCCGAGCGAGCAACCACGATGCGGCCACCGCCGGTCACCTGGGAAGCCGGAAAACGATTGCTCGAGTGGCAGCAAGATATTACTGGCCCGGTATGTATCGAGACGTGCGAGGATACGTGCAGCGCTGCGAGCTATGTCAGCGCTACAAGGCCACTCAGCTCCAGGCGGCCGGACAGATGCTGACCCAGATCCCTGAGGAGCCATGGGTGACGGTGTGCGCCGACTTTGTCGGACCGCTACCCAGGTCGAAGCACGGTAACACCATGCTCTTGGTGTTCATCGACAGATTCTCCAAGTGGACGGAGATGGTGCCGTTGAGAAGCGCAAATACAGCGGCGCTTCAAAAGGCATTCAGGGAGCGGATCGTGGCCAGATTTGGAGTGCCGAAAGTGCTCATCACGGATAATGGCACTCAATTCACGGGCCGTGCCTTCAAGGGATTCTTGGATGAGCTAGGAGTGCATCATCAGTTGACGGCGCCATACACGCCTCAAGAGAATCCCACGGAGAGGGCCAATCGCACGGTCAAGACTATGATCGCTCAATTTGCGGGCAGCGATCAACGTTGTTGGGACGAGGCGCTACCAGAGTTGACACTGGCCGTCAACAGCAGCGTCTCGGCCTCTACAGGGTATTCTGCAGCCTTCCTCACTCAAGGGCGTGAGCCAAGGTTGCCTAAGGCCTTGTTTGACGCACGGACTGTGGGAACAGGCCAGGCAACACAAGCACCCACGGAGAGAGCCACTTCGGTACCAGATTGTAAGGCGAAATCTGGAAAAGGCGGCTCAGGATAAGGCGCGGCATTACAATCTGAGGCGGCGACAGTGGAAACCAGCCATAAGGGACAGGGTGTGGGCGAAAGAGCGCCACCTGTCTAATGCCGCTGAAGGATTTGCGGCAAAACTGGCTCCACGATATGGAGGACCGTATACAGTGGTCCGTTTTATCTTGCAGGTCATATGCCGGATCAAGGCGGAGACTGATAAGCACAGCCGGACAGCTCATGTGTCCGATCTGCAGCCATATCAGGCGGAGGCGGCTGAGTCTGAGCACACTATTTAAAAAAAAAAAAAAAGGGGTGAATACACATAGCTATGTGTATTGTTGTTGTTATTACCACCCGAGTTAATTAGAAAATTTTGGTTAAAAATTGTGCAATATTTATATTTTGATTTCAAAACAAAAACTCATAAAATCGGCAACAGCGCAAGAGCATTAAGAATATCAGCGCGCGCACGAAGTGACGCCGAAAACAACAACAATCGCAGCTGGAATAGTATTCCCGCAAACAACAACAGTATCAGCTGTAACTGTGGCGAGCCCTCTTTAGGGCAAACAACAACAGTATCAGCTGTAACTGTAGGGAGCCCGCGCCAAACAAAACAAAAACAGTGTCAGCTGTAACTGTGATGCGAGAGAGCGCCGTCACAAACAACAACAATCTCGGCTGCACAGCGCGGCTCATGAAGACGAGCGAAAAAGCAAGTGCGAAACGGACACCACCACACACCTAGATTTGCGTATGCCCACGCACTTGCAAATGCACATGCACGCTCAAGCCACGGCGAGAGCATTGGAACAGTGGAGAGCGAGAGAGAGAGTAAAAACACCAATGCGACCGGGCACAGAGGCCAATGAACTCGGGCAGCTGAGCGGCGATCGCTACGGCCGAGGCGAGCCGAAGCTGGGATCGCGAGAGCAAGCGAAAGAGCGGCTACAACAATAACAACAAGCGCGCATCGCCCGAGCATAGCCCAAATATGCAAAACGGGCAACAACAAAACAGCTGGAATCGGCAAACATAGCCCAAACATGTGAAACGGGCAACAACAACCATATGCGACCGTCAAGGGCAAAAAGGGCAAAGGCGCGAATTAGGCGACAAAGATAGGGATCTGGAAGTTAGCGCTAAGGTTGGGTGGTGGGAAGAGTGCATCTCGGGCTAGAAAAAGAACAAAAGAGAACACAGGATCCGTTATGTGCTGCCATAGCACTGCCAGTAGAGCGTTGGCAGAGGCTATATAAGGGGCGTGTAGGCAGGCAGATAGCCTACTAAAGTGAAAAACGCGATGGATATTCATACCGCGAACGTTAAATTCCCGGACTTAGGTGTCAAGCGGGCCCATCCGGGCGTCCGATTTCGGGGACGAGACCAGCAGTGCCAGTGGGAGCTGGTCACCCGCGAGCTCCGAGAGCAGTAGGGGTGAGTTCTCAGCCCCAGGCTGGAGTACGCCAGACTCCGCGGCGTATCCGCTGGGGCTGGGGAACGAGATGGAGTATGCCAACATGCACAACGGGCATTATTCGCCACTGCACTCGTCGCCGTGGGCGATGAGTCGGACGTGGAGGTGCCGGAGGAGAACGACGAGTAGGAAGAGGAGGTGCCGGAACTAAAGGATGAAGCCATAATCATCTCCAGCTCCGACGAGGAGGAGGAAGCGGGGCCAGCACCGGTGCGGATCAGTGCTAGGCACGAGGAGAGCCTGATGGATGGCCACATCAGACACGTAGCCTACGTCGAGGTGGAGTGGCACGAGGCCATTCCGGCGTAGCCACGAGGTTTTCATCTGGAGAAGCAGCTGGAGCCCCCTCAGACCCCACCGCCACCGGCACCGGTACCCGAGGAGAGCCGGTCGACCCGTGGAGTAGGCGACGCCAGGCCCACGCTGCAGAGGCAGCATTCGGCGCCCACGCGCTCACCTCCCCCAAGGCCGACTTTGCAGCGGCAAACGTCGTGCCCAGAGCCAGCGGGGGTGGGCAATGGAAGGAGGTGCAACGCGATTAGTGGCCTGCAGAGGTGGCATAGCAGGCCAGCCGCATCCAAGCTGCGGGGACGGGCCGGACAGCACGGGTGATGTGGGTTAAGGGCATCCGCTACCGGGTGCGACGATCCCGCACAGGATGCAGACTGTTTCGACACGAAACCTAAAACAAAAAAAAAAAAAAAAAAAAATACAGTTACAAATAATCCGCCACTGCAGTCAATACACGGCCACAACACAGCCGAGTGGCTGGCGGCGCGTGTAACAGGAAACAGGGTCATCTACTGCAGCGGCGGACGGAGCATGGCCAAAGGGGCATCAAGGAGTGAAGCTGCCTAAACACCGAGGAAGTTTTATTAGAATTTGGTAAATATTTTAATAAAACACTTTGTTTTGCTTACCTGTTTGTTGTGACAGTGTTGCCAGCAGGGTGTCGATCAGCAGTGAGTACGGCGTTTCCACTGGGTGGATCGACATCGCGTGCCAGGTGGCAACACTGAGCAATGCGGTGGAGCAGAACAAAGAGGAGCAGGGCGGTTGGAGTGGCGCCAAATTTTAAAAACTTCGGACAAATATAAAACACGAAAGTTTCGTGTTTACCGAAGAAAGAGGGGAGTGTGAGGAACATTATATGCAGGCACGTCACAACCTGTATAATTGCATGTATTTGCTGTGCATTTATATGGGTCGGCGTGCAGGCATATAAATGTTCAACACAGCGACGCGAGTACGGTAAGAGCGACCCTCGCGACTGGAAAGGGTCAAAGGCGAGCGATGAGACGTCTCGCTCGCTCTTACCGATTCAGCGATTTACTCGCGTCGCACTCTCTGCGTTGATCGTGCACCGCTAGCCGAAGTGCCGTTCGTAGCCGCGAGAAAGTAGCTATTACTTTCACTCGCAGGCGTGTAACGGTGCTTCGGCCAATGAGAGGCTGCCACGCGATCACGCGTATTTGACGTCGCACAAAATCAGGCGATGTTGCCGTTAAAGCAGAAAACGAAGAGGAGACAGGCCCCGCTACAGAGAGCCGAGGCAGGCCCCGCTCCAGAGCCGAAGCAGGGCCTGCGGCGCTGCTATAAAAAGGCGCCCACGGCTCGGCACTGGGTCAGTCGATTCCAGTGAAAAGTGAAAGTGCCGAGTGTCAACGGAGTGAAAAGTGTAAAGTGAAACGAAGTGCAACGAAGGACAACGAAGGACAACGAGGGACATAAAGGACATCGTGGGATACATACAAGGATATTCAGAGGAATATCCTGGACGCATACCAAACCGTATCCTCGAGGACAGAGGTACGGCCGGCAGCTGATGCTAGAGCAGCGTAACCTGAACAGGAGAGTAAGGTTAGTGAGGGTAGCCGTGCGAAAGCAACGTAAGCTTTCTGAGACGCAGTCTAGAGTGCCAGCGAGTACATCCAGTTGTAGGAGTGGCTGTGGTGATCCAAGCGAACCGCTGGAGTATACAGCTCGTATCCTGGCGTACCCTGGAGTGCCCCGCAACCTCTAGACGGCTCAGAGGCTAATCGATCGCTAGCCGGAGTGCTTCTCACGGCAGAACTACGATCTTGTGGAGATCAGCGTGCGCTAGCCCAGCCAGCTCTAAGGTGTGCTCGGAAAGCGTTACAAGGAGTGGCGTGCCCTACAACCAGGAGTAAAAGGTACGTGAGAGTAGTCGTGCGGAAGAGCGCACGTCTTTGAGGCGCGGTCTAGAGTGCCAGCGAGCGAATCCAGCAGTAGGAGTGCCTGTGATACTCTCGGCGAACCTCTAGAGATCACAGCGCGTGCAACCTCTAGACGGCTCAGAGGCTAACCGCTCGTTAGCCGAAGTGCTCCTCACGGCACCTACGAATCCTGCGGGCTTAGCCGTGTGCAGCTATAGCCTAAGAAATCACTTTGATGTTCTAAAATAGTTAGATATCAACGTGAATAAACCAGTTTATATTATTAAATCTAAAAGCAGGACTTATTATTTATCGGCAGGCGCCCAACATATAAATTTGTTGGCACGAACACACAGTCGGCTGAGTGCGGCCCGGCTTAAACTCGGGGCAAACCGAAGGTTCGTTACAATACATATGTGCATATACATACATGACGACATACATACATACACACATAGTTTTGTAAGCATTAGCTGAAGCTGAGAACGGACATTGCCGAATAAATCATTGTTGTTGAACGTCAAACAAGACGGAGGTTTTTAATTCCATAAAAAAAAACATAACTAAATTGAAACTACATATATATAAAAAAAGGGGAAATGTTACCCTTTTCCTCGACCACGACAAACTTGGCCAAGATGCTAACTCGTGCCGACCTAGGCAATGCAATTTGTCGCGGCCGCAACTTCTCACCACGAAGCTCTCAATTTGCCGCGGCGCGCCTAACTACATTGCCATCATGGGCGCGCATACAAGGGGTGTTCGCCTTCTAACTTAAACCTAATAAGGGCGGGCCCTTCATAGGCCGCCTCTGCGCTCCATTGCGCCTACACCTAATCTTCATTATTTATCTCCTAATCAAATCTCTTACTCACTATACTTATTTACTATACAAAATAAACTTATGACTAACTTACTACTAAATGTGAAGTGGCAGATTTATCGCCGCCTTACAATGGCCACTATGATTGGATTGAAGAATGCACCTGCAACCTTTCAACGTTGCATGAATAATGTTTTGCGACCATTACTAAATAAATATTGTTTTGTATTGATGATATTCAACATCTTTAAAAGAACATCTACACTCATTGCAATAAGTTAAAATTCAAGCAACTCTAAAATATCCTATTCCCACAAAAACAAAAGAAATAGAAGGTTTCCTTTGATTAGTGGGTATTATAGGAGATACCCTGAACCCTGACCTATCAGCGTTTTTAAAAACACTGCATAATTTACATTTAGTATAAACGCACACAAAATTAAATTCAATTCATTTCCAATTGTTTAGCCAATAGCGCCATCTGTGGTTCGATAGAATAGCGCTATCCATGTTTCGATTCAATTGAGCAGCTGATAATTCGCAAATCATAGCGCCATCTACTGGAAATATGTACACTAAAACTTGCGGGTCTTAGAATTTGCTAGCTGCACGCAGCTCAATGTGTATGTATGTGTGTGCCCATTTATAGGAAAATAATTTGCTTTGGGTTGCTGGTCACTTGTTTGGTCAATTAGCCAAATAAAACGTTTAATAACTTCTGCGTGAATTAATGGATTAGAATGAAATTTTCAGTTTATGTTCAACATATTTTATTACATTTTGTCCAATTTTAAAAAATGCAAACCCATTCATTTATTGGCTTTGAGTGCAACTAACCTCAATTTAAATATTTGGGGAAATTTGGAGCCGGTATCCAAAAATTTAACAAAAATCAAAATTAAATAAAATAAATATAAAACTAACAAAAAAACAAAATAGAGTCCCCCTACATATAAAGACGTGGGAGATACAATTTAATAACTTCATTCTGATAAGGTTTTAATCGATAACATTAAAACGATAGTTATTATCGTTTTTTGAAACAAGCATGATCTGCGCACTCTATAGAGGGATCTACATAAAAATTTCAAATCTCTAGCTCTTATAGGTTGTGAGATCGACGCGTTCACACAAACGGACGGACGGACAGACGGACAGGGCTAAATTGACTCGGCTTGTCTCCCTGATCAAGAATATATACTTTATGGTGTCTGCCTCTCCTCCATCTGCCTGTTACATACATTTCAACAAAAACATTATATCCTGATTTTCCCATTTTCAATGGGTTCAGGGTATACAAATCCAGAATACATCATAGTTTTTGAAAAATTAAAACAAATTATTTCCAATGATCCATTTTGAAAAATCTCTGACTTCAAAGGTAAATTCATTTTAACTACCGACGAAAGTAATGTAGCTCTTGGTGCTGTACTTTTTCAAGACGAACATCCAATCAGTTTTATCAGCAGAACTCTCCATGACCACGAAACTAACTTTTAGCCATTGTTTGGGCAACAAAAACCTTTCGACACCATCTTCTAGGTCGACACTTCGAAATCAATAGTGACCATTGTAAAGGTACGTTTTTCCAGCTGGGGCAGATTCAGCCTGGCCCAGGGTCACCTACAAGATAATTTATAGGATGCTGGAACGCACTGGGGTAGGGGACGGGAAATACGGCAACTCACGGACGCTGGCGGAGCTGCTCTCGCCTGGGAGTAGCGCGACAACGATTGCTGCACCGCGCCGGTCAACTTTGGCTGTGGCAGCAGGTTCGAACTTGCCCGCTGGTCTTACACTCTGACGGACAAAGCACGAACGTAGGGGATCTAGCGTTCGTTAGCACTTATGCAAATGTTTCTCCAAAATTTAAAACACAAAGATTTCGGTTTATTCTTTATTTCCCTTAGATAACTCACGGTTCCTCGACCTTCCTCCCGTGCCTCTTTCCTGGTATATTCTTCTTCTGCTCGTCTCGCTTTTCACTTTCACTTGTGTCTTCCTTTTCACTATTTGGCGGCGATACGCCCTCACCTTCTCACAATTTGCTCCAGCTTCTTCACTATTTCGCGGTCACACTCTGACTGCCCTACTCGCCCTTCGGACGATCGCGCGCCGACCTCGGCAGTGCAATTTGTAGCGGCCGCAACTTCTCACCACGAAGCTCTCAATTTGCCGCGGCGCGCCTAGCTACATTGCCGATCATCGGCGCGCATATAACGGGGGTTCGCCTTCTAACTTAATCCTAATAAGGGCGGGCCCTTCATGGGCCGCCTCTGCGCTCCATTGCGCCTACACCTAATCTTCATAACTTATCTCCTAATCAAATCTCTTACACACTATACTTATTAACTATACCAAATCAACTTATGACTAGCTTACTACTAAATATGAGGCGGCGTTTGTGATTGTCTCAACGGGTGGATACTGGCAATAGCAAACCCCCCCTTTGCCATTTTTTTCTGTAAGTTGATCGGCGCTGTGCAGCAATCGTTGTCGCGCTACTCCCAGGCGAGAGCAGCTCCGCCAGCGTCCGTGAGTTGCCGTATTTCCCGTCCCCTACCCCGGTGCGTCCCAGCATCCTATAAATTGTCTTGTAGGTAACCCTAGGCCAGGCTGAGTCTGCCCCAGCTGAAAAAAAGTATGAACGTTGCAGTCGGACGCAACCGACAGCAAAATACCATTTCACGTCCCAGCAGCATTCATCATATTATATTTTTTTAAAATTAACCTTAAATCCCCACTGTCGCCGCTCAAATTACCTGCCGATTAAAATTTTCATTGGAGGTGGCCAGACAGTTTCAATTAGGATCGAAGCTTAGAACCCTTACCTTAGCAAAAAAAACGCACCTAAATCGAGAGAGATGGCATCTCTCAAAATAAGAGAGGTGGCAACTCAGAAAATGTGATATAAGTTCGTTGGCTAGCGTAGAGGTGTGGGCTCGAACCCCGGTGCGGTCATGTTGATATTTTTGTTATATTTTCTTTATTTAGTTATTTTGTATTAATAAAATATTCTTTTCAAACACATATATATAATTTGGCAAATCAAAAGACAAGGTCAAAGGTCACAGTCATTATGTGGCGCGTTATTGGCTCAGAAGCTGCAGATTTTTATACTATTTCACGTAGTGATATAGTATATTGGGTTTGTGCAATGTCCGTCATGCTATCCGTCCGTCTGTCCGTCTGTCCGTATGAACGCAAACCATTTCGACGCTATTGAAGCTAGAGACTTGTAATTTGAAATATATACTCGTGTATACCCTCGTCTGATAAAGTGTCAAAATTTTCCCGATACGCCCACTAGGGGCGTGGCAAATTGGAAAATGCATTTTCCTGTATCTCAGAATCACTACTTCTAGAAGGGCTAGAGAGTTGAGATTTTAACTGAACACTCATGTCGACATCCCAAAATCAAAAAACTATGGCGGATATATTTACTCGTGTATACCCTCGTCTGATAAAGTGTCAAGATTTTCCCGATACGCCCACTAGGGGCGTGGCAAATCGGAAAATGCATTTTCCTGTATCTCAGAAACACTACTTCTAGAAGGGCTAGAGAGTTGAGATTTTAACTGAACACTCATGTCGACATCACAAAATCAAAAAGCTATGGCGGATATATCTAGGATATATCTATCGTATAAAGATCGCCTAAAAATTTTATGGCCACGCCTACTAGGGGTGTGGCAAATCGGATCTGAATATATAGTGATTTTACTAGTTTCGTTATATTTTGAGCACTATTGATGCTAGAGACTTGAGACTTGGTATATATACTCGGGTTAACATCCCACAATCGAAAAGGTATGGCGGATATATCTACGCCTTCAGGGGGCGTGGCAACAAATATCAGCTTATATCTCCCACAGTTTTAGTGCTAGAAGATTCAAAATTGGATGCTAAGTTACTGGGGGCCTGCTCTATCGATTTCCCAAAAATTATTGTTACGCCCCAAAAGAGGCATGCCGTACAAAAAATACACTGTAATCTTCGCATTTTTCGAGTGTAAGCAGTCAAACTTTACAGTTATATTCTTAAACGTCCACTCAATGCACATGCCAAAAATTATTTGTCTACGGCCACTGGGGGCGTGGAAATCTAAACTGAAACATCTGCAGCTTCTGAGCCAATAACTCGCCACATAATGACTTTGTGACCTTTGACCTTGTCTTTTGATTTGCCAAATTATATATATGTGTTTGAAAAGAATATTTTATTAATACAAAATAACTAAATAAAGAAAATGTAACAAAAATATCAACATGACCGCACCGTGGTTCGAGCCCACACCTCTATGCTCGCCAACAAACTTAAATCACATTTTCTGAGTTGCCACCTCTCTCATTTAGAGAGTTGCCACCTCTCTTATTTTGAGAGATGCCACAACTCTCGATTTAGGTGCGTGTTCTTGCTAAGGTAAGGGTTCTAAGCTTCGATTCTAATTGAAACTGTCTGGCTCCCTCCAATGAAAAGTTTTAATCTGTAGCTAATTTAAGCGGTGACAGTGGGGATTTAAGGTTAAATTTTAAAAAATGTAATGTGATAGATGCCCCTGTGTGCTGTTGGGGCGTGAAATAGTATTTCGCTTTCGGTTGCGTCCGACAGCAACGTTCTTACTTGTTCAGTTTTGAATTGCCACGCCCCCAGTGGCTATAGACATATAATTTTATAATAACTTGTAAAGGTACGTTTTTCCAGCTGGGGCAGACTCAGCCTGGCCCAGGGTTACCTACAAGATAATTTATAGGAAGCTGGGACGCACTGGGGTAGGGGACGGGAAATACGGCAACTCATGGACGCTGGCGGAGCTGCTCTCGCCTGGGAGTAGCGCGACAGCGATCGCCGCACCGCACCGGTCAACTTTGGCTGCGGCAGCAGGTTCGAACTTGCCCGCTGGCCTTACACTCTGACGGACAAAGCACGAACGTAGGGATAGCGTTCGTTAGCACTTATGCAAATGTTTTCCAAAATTAAAACACCAAGATTTCGGTTTCTTCTTTATTTCCTTTAGATAACTCACGGTTCCTCGACCTTCCTCCCGTGCCTCTTTCCTGGTTCTCACAATATGCTCCAGCTTCTTCCCTCTTTCGCGGTCACACTCTGACTGACCTACTCGCCCTTCGGATGATCGCGCGCCGACCTCGGCGATGCAATTTGTCGCGGCCGCAACTTCTCACCACGAAGCTCTCAATTTGCCGCGGCGCGCCTAACTACATTGCCGATCATCGGCGCGCATATAAGGGGGGTTCGCCTTCTAACTTAAACCTAATTAGGGCGGGCCCTCCATTAGCCGCCTCTGCGCTCCATTGCGCCTACACCTAATTGCATAATTCATCTCCTAATCAAATCTCTTACTCACTATACTTAACTGCGCCACGCTGGCCACCCTTCTCTTGCGCTCGCCCTCCCTCGCGAGTCGCACGACATCGGGGGAAACAAATCTGATGATCCGGTATGGGCCGTCAAACTTCGGGGCCAATCTCGCTGCGAAAAATGTGGAAAAATTCACCGGAAATAAGAACGCTCTATATACGTTCATAAATCGATTCGACTACATACTAGCACTTTACACCAATGAAGCTAGGCAAAGGTCGATACTCTTCGGACGGGTCGAAAGCTGCATCAGCACCGAAGTCATGCTATCACTTGCCATGAACAACCTGACAACATGGGCTGAACTTCGGAAACAATTGATTTTGGGGAAGCAGAACACCGTAGACAGACATTGATGAGTAAGCTAGAATTAGAAAATAATTAAGACGAAAAGTATTGTCTTACTGAATTCAGTATTGTATTGACGACTGAATTCAAAAATTACCTACAAATATTTGCATTCGAATTATAAATTACGAAATTCCCGATTTGAGATCTTAAATAAACTTATTACAAAAAAAAAAAAAATTTTTATGAAGAACCCTGTCTAAATTCAAACCAAAATAAACAAGATCAAAATTTTAAGCCGTCACCCCCAAGTCCCAATATTCAAAAATTTTCAGCATTTCTTCAACCAAACCATCCCTATGTCCTATATTAATTATCACTTATAAAGGCAAAAATTTAAAATGTTTAATAGATACATGATCTACTGACAATATGATGACATCCAATGTTTTTAATTTACAAATTCATGATACCTACTGTTTTATTTAAACCAGCAATGGACCTTAAACTATCACAAAAAAGGTTATTGTCCTTTTAACAACTTGTTTAAAAATAATAGTGAATTTCTTTTACATAAATTTTCACCAGATTATGATCTATTAATTGGTAGAAAAATGCTTTCAGAAGCACAAGCCGTTATAGACTATGAGTCCCAAACTGTTAATTATGCAATAAAAAGTATAAATTAACCAACGATATTCCGATCACAAACCAAAATCATTTTGTAGCTCAACCAAATACTGAAACTAATTAACACTTCAACAATCCAATCAAAAACAAGCAAGAACGTTGCAGTCGGACGCAACCGACAGCGAAATACTATTTCACGTCCCAGCAGCACACAGGAGCATCTATCACATTATATTATTTAAAATTTAACCTTAAATCCCCACTGTCGCCGCTCAAATTAGCTGCAGATTAAAACTTTTCATTGAAGGTGGCTAGACAGTTTCAATTAGGATCGAAGCTTAGAACCCTTACCTCCGAAATACCTCCCCAAGTTCGCCATATGCTGCTCTTTATCAGCGCCTATCACCACAATAACGTCCAGGTATCACCCGCCATTGAAACAACCAAAGTTAGACACTCAAGAAAAAAAAAAGAAAAAGTTATAAATAAAAGCAAGTGACCGACAAGAATATGAAGTCGATACTAGATATCGAACAATACCATTACAAAAAGCCAATAAAAATGTTAAAAAGATAGATCCAGATCATTACAAAATTACTAAAAAAAAAATAGATTTACACGTTATTATAAAACACAATTTAAACAATTAAGAACGTTGCTGTCGGACGCAACCGACAGCGAAATACTATTTCACGTCCCAGCAGCCCACAGGGGCATCTATCACATTATATTTTTTTAAATTTAACCTTAAGGCCCCACTGTCGCCGCTCAAATTAGCTGCAGATTAAAACTTTTCATTGGAGGTGGCCAGACAGTTTCAATTAGGATCGAAGCTTAGAACCCTTACCTTAGCAAAAACACGCACCTAAATCGAGAGAGGTGGCATCTCTCAAAATAAGAGAGGTGGCAACTCTCAAAATGAGAGAGGTGGCAACTCAGAAAATGTGATTTAGGTTTGTTGGCGAGCGTAGAGGTGTGGGCTCGAACCCCGGTGCGGTCATGTTGGTATTTTTGTTATATTTTCTTTATTCAGTTTTGATTTTCCACGCCCCCAGTGGCCGTAGACAAATATTTTGACATGTGCATAGAGTGGGCGTTTAAGAATATAACTGTAAACTTTGGATGCTTACATTCGAAAAATGCGAAAATTACAGGGTATTTTTCTCTTTGTCACGCCCCTTTTGGGGCGTAACAATAATTTTAGGGGAATCGATAGAGGAGGCCCCAGTAACTTAGCATCCAATTTTGAAGCTTCTAGCACTAAAACTGTGGGAGATATAAGCTGATATTAGTTGCCACGCACCCTGAAGGCGTAGATATATCCGCCATAGCCTTTTGATTTTGGGATGTCGACATGAGTGTTCAGTTAAAATCTCAACTCTCTAGCCCTTCTAGAAGTAGTGTTTCTAAGATACAGGAAAATGCATTTTCCGATTTGCCACGCCCCTAGTGGGCGTATCGGGAAAATCTTGACACTTTATCAGACGAGGGTATACACGAGTATATATTTCAAATTTCAAGTCTCTAGCTTCAATAGCGTGGAAATGGTTTGCGTTCATACGGACAGACGGACGGACAGCATGACGGACATTGCACAAACCCAATATACTATATCACTACGTGAAATAGTATAAAATTTAAGGAAAACTAATCAAATTCAAATCCCACAAATTTCTACTTCATAATCATACTATCGTTTACATTTTTTTACACCCAACAAATACAGATAAATAATTTGGATACGGAACACGGATATTTATTGTTCTCAGACAAATCTTTAGAATTACGAACAAGATTCGAACATCACTATTTGAAAATTAACATAACCGAAATAATAATAGCAAACGAATATTTCAGTAAATCTATTTCTTTATTTAACAATTCAACACAAAGAAATCATTTATATTTTCACTATACAAATTCCTTTTTGGTGTACTTGACGATAACGACATAATATAATATAATGATATAATAAACATAATTAACAATAATATGAACAAAATACAAGATCACCAAATAAATAAAACATGCAAGATACTTTTACTTACCAGTTATTACAATTTATGGAATGTGTATAAGACATTAAAATGTGTATACAATTATTAAGACTGTGATTTTTATACCCTGAACCCACTGAAAATGGGAAAATCAGGGTATAATGTTTTTGTTGAAATGTATGTAACAGGGAGAAGGAGGCGTGGTAGGCCCCATAAGGTATATATATTCTTGATCAGGGAGAGTAGCCGAGTCGATTTAGCCCTGTCCGTCTGTCCGTCCGTCCGTCCGTCCATCTGTCTGTCTGTATGAACGCGTCGTTCTCAGAACCTATAAGAGCTAGAGACGAGTTATAGTTTGTTAAAAAAATCGATAACTGTCTTAATTTTAATGTTATCGATTAAAAACGAAATCGATGCTCCGTTATATAATTATATATAATTCATCTTTATAGCTAGAGTCTTCAAATTTTGCATTTAGTGTTATGCAAGCCTTACGCAATTTCGGTTTTGGTTAAATGTTGGATGCCACGCCCCCTTCGCCTCAAATTTGTAAGTCCAGTATTTCAAATACTGCAGACTTGTGCTTTGGCCCATATATACATATGGATGACATGATCACGCCCAACAAGTTTGATCAAAATCGTTACTCTAGAAAAAAAGTTATTAAAGTTGTATGTGTGTGTATGCTTTGCTTGCAATGGACGTACATATGCATGTGTACATAAAAGAAGCAAAGAATGCTTGGAAAAACGGTTCTTCATAGGGTTTAGGGTATACCCTTGTCGAGCAGTCTCGACTAGAGTTTTCTTACTTGTTTTATCCAAAACTACTTACCTATGGCAGACTTGACATCGTCGATAATCAAAACATCCACTTGGATTAACTACCAAGATAATATCATACTAATTGTATCCAATATCCCAATTGACTTGCAATACACTAACACCATCAAAATTATCCCATATCCTGATCACAATGGCTATCAACTTGATTACATTAGCACTACTTCCTATTATGAACAAGTAAGAAAACTCTAGTCGAGACCGCTCGACAAGGGTATACCCTAAACCCTATGAAGAACCGTTATTCCAAGCATTCTTTGTTTCTTTTATATACACATGCATATGTACGTTCATTACAAGCAAAACGTACACACACACGCACAGGCGCACGCACACACACACGCCAATCGGTGCGTCAGCTGTTCTTTGGCTGCTTTGCATGGCAATGCTATGGGAAATTAAATGTTTAATAACTTTTTTTCTAGAGTAACGATTTTGATCAAACTTGTTGGGCGTGATCATGTCATCCATATGTATGTATGTGCCAAAGCACAAGTCTGTAGTATTTGAAATACGGGACTTACAATGTTGAGGCGAAGGGGGGCGTGGCATCCAAAATTTAGCAAAAACCGAAATTGTGTAATGCTCACATAACACTAAATGCAAAATTTGAAGACTCTAGCTATAAAGATGAATTATATATAATTATATAACGGAGCATCGATTTCGTTTTTAATCGATAACATTAAAATTAAGACAGTTATCGATTTTTTTTAACAAACTCGATCTTTTCGTGCTATACAGGAACCTACATAAAAAATTTCAAGTCTCTAGCTCTTATAGGTTCTGAGAACGACGCGTTCATACATACGGACAGACAGACGGACAGACGGACGGACAGACGGACAGGGCCAAATCGACTCGGCTTGTCTCCCTGATCAAGAATATATATACTTTATGGGGTCTGCCACGCCTCCTTCTCCCTGTTACATACATTTCAACAAAAACATTATACCCTGTTTTTCCCATTTTCAATGGGTTCAGGGTATAAAAAGGCACTAAAATCTATGATCGAGACAATAAACCAATAATTGATTAATGCATTACAAAAATTCTATTAAAAACAAACCCAATCTGTAATTATGAACATATAAAAAGTAAAGAAATGATAAAATATATTGAGCCAAATACTATTGCAACTTGGAACATAAGTACTACAATTGTAAAAATTGCCAGTAAAATAATGTTTCTCTTAATATTTAGGGTAATAAAATTATAAGTATCAATCAATGCAAACAGCAGATAAATGACATATTTATAAGCGATAACTATTTTCAACCACAAGTTGATCTTCCACCATTGTATCCTCCAATAGAAATTGTCAAAGTAAAACCTATTAAGCATTATAAGACTTGTATCACAAAATAATATCTTTACATAATAATATAATCATAATTGTAATCTTATATTTAAAATATGTATCTGGTAACCCCATAATATTAATCCAGAAAAAACTTAAGAAACCAATTCATAAGCCCATCAACTCCATCAGTGCAACCAGAAAAGTTTCGACAAGAAGATACAACAATCGAGATGACACATTCAACTTTACCAACGCTTTACCCTTCGGAGTCACCTTGAGTCGCATGCTCGCCTCTTAAGAAGAGGGAAGTGACATAATCATACCGATCATGTCTACCATATCAACAAGCTGTCTAGACACCGAGTTCACATAAACATTCTCACAGCAAAACTATTAAAGTAAACATTCCCAAACTCAATAATTGTAAACAAAGAGCGACCAAGCCGAAATTATTATTGTATACATTCCCTAGCTCAGTAAATGTAAACCGAGAGCAGCCAAGCTAGCGCTTCTTCCCCATCGATCGGTATCGATCGAAACAAATCCTAATGCCAATGTCTTCACATTCTGGGCGGTGGATCGCGGTAATAAAGATAACGCCGGTTTTATTATGTCACAATTGTCACTTTATTGAAGGGATTAAGGCGCAACCTTTAATTGCGTTACAAGCGAGTTAAAACAAACTGTTTATCTCGTAATGGCGTGGCCACCCTATGGTGTGAACATGCCGCCCCCCTTGCAACAAGTTGCAATTGCCACACTAGGCATATGATAGGATAGGGAACGGCAGCGTTCTGGAGCACCTAGACGCCGCAGGAGCTGAAAATTACCCAACAGAACAGCGTGCTTTGGGCGGCGGGTGTGCCGTGGTGGGCAGGCACACAACCCGGTTGGATGACCTCAGGATAGTCAGGATAGGTCTGCACCTAGAACCACGGAGATAGACCCAGGCCGGTAGAAGGTCGGATCCGCCAAGACGAGTGTGGAGAACTTCCCTCTCACCGTCTCAGGAACCTCGCCGTTGGGCGTGAGGGTGCACAGATCGGGCATGAGCATGAGCGCCTTCCGAAGAACCGAGTCGCTCTTGAACTCAATTACCGCGGAGCAAGCTTTGTCGTCCCCGACCCGAGTCTCGAATTGCTTCGTCCCGTCACCGATCCGGATCATCGCGGTGGGCATCAGCGTCGTCGTCCTGGATTGGAGGAGTGACGCTAGTGTGGGCGCCTGCGATGCTGTGACTGCCGCCGGGAGATCGGAGGATTCAACCGATCGCCGCCTAGGAGATCTTGGACGGCGGTGATCACAGTGTGGGAATGGCGATCCTCGCCGAGCAGGTAGATCCGCCATGTGGAGAAGTGTGTGGTGGGGTTGACCACACCAACGACATCCCTCCGAGCTCCGGCAAGGCTCGCCCTTAGTCTGAAACCCGTCCGCTGAAATCGTCTTTAGGCGTGGATGTGACGGTGTGACAGTGGACCCGCTGCTCCAATTGCGTGTCCGCCAAATCATCAGCATAGACGCCTCGACTCGCAAGATCCGCTGGATTCTCCTCGGAACGAACATGAGACCAACTGTGACCGCTGGTAGCCCAGCTGCATGGAGGCTTATTAAGCCAGGCCAACACGATAGTGGAATCAGTCCAGAATTGGGAAGATGTCTGCTGTTTTGGGAGCTCCGGAATCACTGTCGCATACAAGTCGGCTAACACCGCGCCGCAGAGCTCCAGTCGGGGGTTGGCAATGGAGAAGAAGAACCAGTCTCTCGTGGCTTACCAGCGGATGTCCAATGTCTTGGCAGTACTAGCGTCTTCTAGCTCGAGAAAGTCCGCATGCAACAAATGCTCTCTTGGAAGAGCATGGAGTATCTCCTTTTTATTAGAAGTCCATTTCCCCAGCGGGAATCCAACCGAGAGTAGCGCAGCGTTGAGCTCCTGGATAGCGTCGTGGGCGTCCTCTTTATTGTGGGCCCCGGCGAGGACATCGTCTATGTACATGTAGTGACGAAGGATCTCACTTGCCTTTGGATGCAAGTGTTGCACGTCGTGTGCTAGCTGTAGCAGGACTCTTTGAAACTCGTAGTCCTGCAGATTTCCACTGCGATCTCGGTAGAGAATACGCTGGAACGGGGAATTGGGGCTGGAATTGGAAGAAGCGCCATTTGAGTATCTGCAACGTGAGGTCGACTTGAACAGTGGGACCGGTATGCAAGACGTCATTTAAGCTGACTCCTTCTTAAGTGGAAGGACTAGAGGCGTTAAAGACGACGCGAACTTTGGTGGTAGTGCTGTCAGGTTTGAAGACAGCATGATGAGGGAGGTAGAAATATTCCCGTCCGTGGGTGGAGTTACCCGAATCATGTGGCCCAAATCGACGTATTCCTGCAAGACAGCGTCATAACGGGCTTTTAAAGGCGGGTTCCTTTGCAGACGCGCTTCATACCTCAGGAATTGAGCTAAAGCGATAGGTCTGGAGTGAGCCAAGTCTACACTATTCGGACCTTTGAATGGTAGAGAAACTACGTATCGACCATCCTTCCTCCTTTTGGTCGTCTCCTGGAAAACTTCTTCACAAAGGAGGTCTGCTGCTTTTATCGGCTTTGCCGGGAGATCTTCCACCTCCCAAAACTTGGTGAGCAGCGTATCAAGTTTCACCTCAGGCCCTCTCGATCGAGCAATGAGTGCTTGGCGTGGCCTTGGTGAATCGGTTAGTATTGGCCCGCACAACACCCAACCAACCGAAGAACTCACCACCAATGTCCTTTTTAAACTATTCTCCAAGGACATGAGGTAAGAGATCCACCCCAATCATCATCTCAATTGGAGCTGTGGACGGTCTAAGCACTGGTATTGCACCTTGTCTGGGAAAGAACACGCTGGGATCGACTAAGGCAAGAGCCTCCACCTGAATTTTACTGTTACCAGGGACGAACAGTTTCAGAAGACACTCCTTTTTTACACTACCCCCGTCGCTTTGTCCCATGTCCTCTCGGACAGGAAGGTTGTGTCGGCTCCGGAATCGATCATTCTTCACCACGATGGTTGATCGTTACGATCGCGGTGCCTAGGAGACCTGGAGTGGCCGCAAAGTAGCTTTGAAGGTGGGTTAGACGTCGATGGACGTTCGTGCGAGTTGGATGGCTGCGACATTGAATTCAAGGTGGCGGACTCGTTGCCGGAGTGCAACAGAGTGTGATGGCGCTCCTTGCAGATATGACGATTATGCGCACTTGAGCAGTCCCGAGCTTGATGACCCCGAGCGAAGCAGTTCAAGCACAAGCTCTGAAGCCTTATTATCTCGGCTCTCTTTGTGACGGACATATCAAGAAAATTGGGGCAGACACGGATCGGATGACTCTCTTTGTTACAAAGCCTACAGGATGCCGTTTTAACGTGAGTCTGGACTCTCACGGTGGCGGCGGGCTTTCGGGACACAGACGGTATGACCTGAGCACCTAGAATCGACTTATGATCCTCAGTTGCCTCGAGCACGCGATAGCTATCCGTCAGGAAACGGTTCAGTTCATCCCAGGATGAAACTGCAGTCTTATTCGGGACGGATTGCTCCCACAACAGGATAGTTGATTTGGGTAGCTTGCTCGTACAGATTGCTAATAGAAGAATATCCCAATTCTCTGTACTGGATCCCGAGCGTTTTAAGGTCTTGAGATTGTCCCACTCGTACTGGAAGCCCTCATTCGTTAATGGGGACTTTGAGACGATAGTTCTGGCTTCACCGCGGGTTTTAGAGTTAAGGTGGTAAAGTTTCTCAACTTCTGCCAGACACGAATTGCGAATGTATATTGCAGAGAACAAATCGCGGAATGTTGCCCACGCAAGGCTGTCGCCTTCGAGAAAATCGACCTCACATGGAGGCAGTCGACGGCCTTAAGAAGTCGGAGGCCTAGCTGATGTGGTAATCGTCTGAGCCGATATCTGCTCAATGCGTTCCCCGAAAAGAGTTCCACATTGCACGTATATCATATAGCAGTATTCGTGCGTGGCCTTGAACTTAACATCATCTGACTCTGTTCAAGGTTTTGGGCACCGAAGGCACTGTGGCAGCGGGTATATTCCGATTCCACATTCGCCCAAAGCGACTTCATATATTATAGAATATAGGGGACTCTTGTCACGAGGCTGCGACGGACCAAGGCGGGAAAAAGGAAAGTGCAACGACAGGTAGTGGACTGTATACGGATTAGTTATATGATACATTTTTTATTCTTTGTTGCGACGTATGATTGTAGGTATATGGAACTATATAAAAAAAATTTTTTTTTATTTTTTTTTAAATTTTTTTTTATTTATTTTTATAATAATAATTATTCGGAAATATATATTGAAAATAAAAAAATAAAAATAAAACAAGTAAGAAAACTCTAGTCGGGGGTCCCGACTAGGAGATACCCTAAACCCCGCGCTATCTGCGTTAAAATACTGCATAATTAGCATTTCGTATAAACGCACAGAAAACAAAATTCAATTCATTTTCAATTGTTTAGCCAATAGCGCCATCTATGGTTCGATAGAATAGCGCCATCCATGTTTCGATCCAACTGAGCAGCTAATAATTCGCAAATCATAGCGCCATCTATTGGAAATATGTACACTAAAACTTGCGGGTTTTAGAATTTTGCACGCAGCTCAATGTGTATGTGTGCACATGTATAGGAAAACCGTTTGCTTTGCTTTGCTGGTCACGTGTTTGGCCGATTGGCCAAACGTTTTGTTTAATAACTTCTGCGCGAATTAATGGATTTGAATGAAATTTTCAGCTTATGTTCAACGTATTTTATTACATTTTATATAAAGATATAAAGACGTGGGAGACATAATTTTATAACTAACATTCGATAATGTTTTTAATCGATAACAATAAAATTAAAATAGTTGCCTACTTTTTTTAACAAACTCGATCTTTTCGTGCTATTCACGGACATACATAAAAAATTTCAAGTCTCTAGCTCTTATAGGTTCTGAGAACGACGCGTTCATACATACGGACAGACAGACGGACAGACGGACATGGCTATATCAACTCGGCTTGTCATCCTGATCAAGAATATATATACTTTATGGGGTCTGCCACGCCTCCTTCTGCCTGTTACATACATACGCCCTCCAACAAAAACATTATTCCCTGATTTTCCCATTTTCAATGGGTTCAGGGTATAAAAATTATTTGGCAAACAGTCACGGTTTGAATTTGAGTACCAACACTGATTTTGCAGTATTTTGCACGGATTGACAAAAGTGACTGAAACCGTGACTAAGTCATGGCTTGGAACTCGAGTGACAACACTGATCGCGCAACAGCTGTTTTGCCGGTGGTAGGTTTTGCAAATTATGAAAATGTGTTTTATTTAATTATTTACTTGTTTTGGTTTAAACGTGGGCGTTGTCTTAAACCAATTGCAACTTTCTTTTTGTTATACCCTGAACCCATTGAAAATGGGAAAAACAGGGTATAATGTTTTTGTTGAAATGTATGTAACAGGGAGAAGGAGGCGTGGCAGACCCCATAAAGTATATATATTCTTGATCAGGAGACAAGCCGAGTCGATTGGCCCTGTCCGTCTGTCCGTCCGTCTGTCCGTCTGTCCGTCTGTCTGTCCGTATGTATGAACGCGTCGTTCTCAGAACCTATAAGAGCTAGAGACTTGAAATTTTTTATGTAGGTTCCTGTATAGCACGAAAAGATCGAGTTTGTTAAAAAAAATCGATAACTGTCTTAATTTTAATGTTATCGATTAAAAACGAAATCGATGCTCCGTTATATAATTATATATAATTCATCTTTATAGCTAGAGTCTTCAAATTTTGCATTTAGTGTTATGTGAGCATTACACAATTTCGGTTTTGCTAAATTTTGGATGCCACGCCCCCTTCGCCTCAAAATTGTAAGTCCCGTATTTCAAATACTAGAGACTTGTGCTTTGGCACATACATACATATGGATGACATGATCACGCCCAACAAGTTTGATCAAAATCGTTACTCTAGAAAAAAAGTTATTAAACATTTAATTTCCCATAGCATTGCCATGCAAAGCAGCCAAAGAACAGCTGACGCACCGATTGGCGTGTGTGTGTGCGTGCGCCTGTGCGTGTGTGTGTACGTTTTGCTTGTAATGAACGTACATATGCATGTGTATATAAAAGAAACAAAGAATGCTTGGAATAACGGTTCTTCATAGGGTTTAGGGTATACCCTTGTCGAGCGGTCTCGACTAGAGTTTTCTTACTTGTTTTTATATGTTTTAAATTGCGGAAAGCCAATCGGAGTGGCTGTAATTATTATCGTAGTGCAAATATTGTTGCGCCTATACATACATATACACGCGCGTACGTGAAAGCCGCCGTGGCTGGCAAAATTGAATTAAATTATTTGTTTATTTGTTGGTGTGTGGCGCTTTGACACATTATCGCGGTGTTTGGTGTTTTAAGAATCACTTGCAGTTATTTCTTTTAGCCGTAGGTATAGGCGATACATATGTATATGATCGCGGTAATAAAGATAACGCACGGTTTTTTATACCCTGAACCCATTGAAAATGGGAAAATCAGGGTATAATGTTTTTGTTGAAATGTATGTAACAGGGAGAAGGAGGCGTGGCAGACCCCATAAAGTATATATATTCCATCCGTCCGTCCGTCCGTCTGTCCGTATGTATGAACGCGTCGTTCTCAGAACCTATAAGAGCTAGAGACTTGAAATTTTTTATGTAGGGTCCTGTATAGCATTTAGTGTTATGTGATCATTGCACAATTTCGGTTTTTGTTAAATTTTGGATGCCACGCCCCCTTCGCCTCAAATTTGTAAGTCCCGTATTTCAAATACTACAGACTTGTGCTTTGGCACATATATACATATAGATGACATGATCACGCCCAACAAGTTTGATCAAAATCGTTACTCTAGAAAAAAAGTTATTAAACATTTAATTTCCCATAGCATTGCCATACAAAGCAGCCAAAGAACAGCTGACGCACCGACTGACATTTGTGTGTGTGCGCGCCTGTGCGTGTGTGTGTAAGTTTGGCTTGTAATGAACGTACATATGCATGTGTATATAAAAGAAACAAAGAATGCTTGTCACTTTATTTAAGGAATTGAGGCGCAACCCTTAATTGCGTTACAAGCGAGTTGAAAAAAATGTATATCTCGTAATGGCGACTTACAGAGAAGTGCCAGTCACACATTCCAGTGTGAATAATAAAAAGGCTCAGCCGTTCGCTCCTGCTGATCACCCTGTGGTGAGATCAAGCATAAATTCACTCTCAGCAATATGTATCAGAAAAGTTGCAAACATTCTGGCAGGGCTCTTTTTATTATTCAACAGATACATAAGTAAGTCTTAAGGTAATCATGAATAAAGAAAGTTCGTCTTTAATTTCGTATTGTCTTAGTCGTCAATGTATGTCGCGGCATTTATTTGACTAAGTGTATGCAAATGTTATGGGAAATCAAATGTTTAATAACTTTTGTATATGGACTTTCATGGCATTTGTTCAGTCATTTGACTGGGCATAATGGAGTTTAGGCTGTAAGGTGCATGAAATTAATTAGGGCACTGTAAAGAGCAGCACGAGAGCGACGAGAGCGGGATGGAGTGCTCTCGCTAGATGTTCGGGTCTCGGTGCTAGCTCTCTGCCCACTAGGTTAAGTTTGAAGTGAAATTAAAGCAGTATCAAAAAGACTTCGTTGTCGGCAAGCTGGGTGTTGAAGATCCACGACTTGTTGTTGTTTCATGTGTTATATACACCAAGCCCTTTTGTCAGGACATTTTTGGCGCCCCCGGGTGGACTCTTCAGCAGGTGACATCGGTGGATTACATACAGGAGGATTAAATGGATTGCGCTAATAATCAGGGAAGTACATAGAGTGATACGTACATAGACCGAGTATTTAAATTCAATAAAGTGCACTCGAGACATGCAGATTTTAACTGCAGGTAAACCTATGTACATGTGTATATGGCTTTCATTAATTGCTTAATTTGGTTATTTGTACATACATATACATATATTGTCAAAATAATTAGACATTGACCTCTGTCTGCCCTCGAATTTGACGAACATAGAGTCAAAACGGAGCCAGAGAGTTCAGCCTCTGTGTAAAGTAAGAAACTAAAAAACCGTTTCACACAGCTTTGCCGCTCAAATCGATCTCTTAAACTCTTCGCTAGTTGCCTATTATTGGTCGCACAATCGTTGTTGTGTGCGCTCTCGCTTGCGAAGATAGAGCGCTGATACATTGTTGTTGCTATCCGCTCTTCGTCGTCGTTGCACTCCCCGTTGCGCTCTCGTTGTGCGCTTCAAACTTGTATGAGTGCATGCTCAGCACTCACCAGCTCTTGTTGTCCGCTGTTGTGAAGTTCGGCTGTGCATTTGCGCTCCCCGTTGCGCTCTCGTTGTGCGCATCAAACTTGTATGAGTGCATGCTCGGCACTCACCAGCCTTTGTTGTCCGCTGTTGTGAAGTTCGGCTGTGCATTTGCGCTCCCCGTTGCGCTGATCGTTGTGCGCATCAAACGTGTATGAGTGCATGCTCGGCACTCACCAGCTCTTGTTGTCCGCTGTTGTGAAGTTCGGCTGTGCATTTGCGCTCCCCGTTGCGCTCTCGTTGTGCGCATCAAACTTGTATGAGTGCATGCTCGGCACTCACCAGCTCTTGTTGTCCGCTGTTGTGAAGTTCGGCCTTGCATCTGTGCCCCAACTTGCGTGATTCGTTGTGCGCATCGAACGTGTATGAGTGCAGGTTCGACACTCACGATCAAACCGTGGGGGTTGTATTAGCTGAATAACTTACAGGCATATGTTACAATCGTTAGTAGCAGCCCATATACAACTAGCTAACGTATAACACATAAAGCATCGACCGAACGCAGTGGATATTATTCTGCAATCCCTTAGCTTGCATTATAATTCGGGTTTACTTGAAATCGGTTTCAATTGAATAACTTTTTGAGAATCATGACTGGCAAGCGAGGAAAGAATCGGTCTATGGACGAGTCATCATCAGCGCGGATTGAAAGCCTGCTGAATGCTTATAAAAACGTGACAAACGATATAACGCGTATCAACAAATCGTTAAAAGACTTCACAATATCGGTGGAGCCCTTTGAAATCGAATGTCGATTAGAAATATTAAACCGATATATAGAAAACGCGTTTAAAATACAGCAAGAACTGGACGACATTAATTCAGATTTAGTGCCTCGATCATCATTAGAGGAGTTGTGTGTCACAACCAAGGCCCTACTAATGAAGCGAGGCAGTGTCAGTCAACCAAAACCGGAAAGTCATGCCAATTCGACCATGATTAGCTCCGTGTCACATACTAGAAATCTACCTCACATTAAATTACCAAAATTTAGTGGAGAGTATTCCGAATACAAAAACTTTATAGGTCTATTCGAGAACTTAGTTGACAATGACCCAACTCTGTCGAACATAGAGAAGTTTAATCATTTGTTGTCGTGCCTAGATCGAGAAGCACTGGGTACTGTTAAGGCTTATCAGGTAACAGATGATAATTACCCGAAAGCTTTAAAGGCTTTAAAAACAGTGTATGACAACCAATGTCTCATATTTTTTAACAGCATCTCCAAGCTGTTCGAACTACCCAGTATGTCTGCACCGTCAGCAGCATCTTTGCGCAAGATGATTGATTCGGTGCGTGCAATTTATGAATCGCTGTTATCGCTAGGCTCTGATAAACAGATTTCCAATGCCATGTTAATACATTTAGTAATGAGCAAGGTAGACACTGGCACACGCTCAAGATGGGAAGAGAACTGGGACTACAACAAACTTCCATTGTGGCATGATTGTGAAGTTGCATTAAATAGACGCTATCAGCATTTGACTGCTGAAGAAGTCTCTTCTGCATGCGGCGTAGGTCGTAAGACACCGCATGACAGTGTAAAAAGAGGTGGAAAAACATCATTAGCCGTTGCTCTTCCCAGTCAGCTCCAAGTCAATAAGTGTGTTTTTTGCAAATCTGACGATCACTATGTCCAGTCTTGTTCATCATTCGCAGCAATACCCTGCCAGAGTCGATTTAAATTCGCAAAGAGTTTTCCCCTTTGTATAAACTGCTTGCGAATAGGACATTCGGTAGCCGCGTGTAAATCAGCTCACTGTCGGGTTTGTTCTAAGCCCCATCATTCAATGCTACACAGATACACTTCGGAGACTCCTCAGGCTGCCTCAACGGCCATCCCAGTAGCTCCGAGGCCCATTGCGACACAGTTTTCGGCTGTGAACCACGCAAGTAGCGCCTCTGACCAAGTTCTCCTGGCAACTGCTGTCGTCAGAGTAAAAGATCAATCAGGATCATATCAGTTAGCTAGAGCCCTCTTAGACTCCGGCTCTCAGGTGAACTTCATCACTGAGGAGTTAGCTAAGCAGCTACAATTGAAGAGGCAAAAAAGGGGTATTCACTTATTGGGTATTGCTAACTGTCAGTCAATCGTTAGTCACAGTGTTCAGACATCGATAGCCTCACGAACAGACGACACACAAATCATGACTGATTTTGGTATCCTCCGGTCCATATCGTCGTATCAACCTGAGAAACTTACTGAGAAGATCACTGTGCCTGATAGCGTGCAGTTAGCAGATCCTCAGTTCTACAAGCCACAACGCATTGACATGCTTCTCGGCGCCGATATCTTTTTTGATGTATTAAGAGAAGGCCGAATAAAGGGAACCAGCAACAGTCCAACACTCCAACTTACAGCCTTTGGTTGGATAGTGTCTGGTCGTTGTCGAACGAAGGAAATAGCCGCCCGTTCCTCAACTTTAATGAGCGTTGTGAAGGACGAGATCTATGTAGACTCGATCGTTCGAAAGTTCTGGGAGTTAGAAGACAAACCTAATACAATTAATTCAAATTTGTATACCCCAGAACAACAGCTGTGCGAGAAGTCCTTTATAGAGACTATTCGCCAAACCACCTCGGGTCGGCTCAGAGTGTCGTTGCCATTTAAATCTAGTCCGCACAGTCTAGGTATGTCATATGACATAGCCAGACGACGGTTCATGGCTCTGGAGAGAAGAATGTGCAAAGAAGATGACATTCGGCCCATGTACATTGACTTCATGAAGGAGTACTTGGCCTTGGGTCATATGAGTCCGACAGATAATCAGATTCCGAGAGAGCCGCATTACTTCATTCCGTACCAATGCGTGCTAAGACCGCACAGCTCGTCAACGAAGCTCCGGGTAGTGTTCGATGCCTCTAGCAAATCGTCTTCTCAGTTGTCGCTGAATGATCTACTCATGGTGGGTCCAACCATTCAGCCTCAGTTATGGGAAACGTTGCTACGTTTTCGACTTCGCCCTTGGGCTGCAACCGCAGACATAGCAAAAATGTACCGTCAAATAGAATTAGACGAGTCCCAGCGCAACTTTCAACTTGTTGTGTGGAGAGAAAAGCTCACTGACCCGTTACAAATTTTTCGCTTAAATACAGTAACGTATGGGACAGCTGCTGCGCCATTTTTGGCAGTTCGATGCCTAAAGTATCTGAGCGAATTACATGCTTCCACTCACCCAGCTGCAGCTCGGTCCTTAACTCACGACTTTTATGTCGATGATTTGTTGACAGGATCAGACAGCGCTGAGGAGTTATGCTTGTTGCATCGCGATTTAATCGCAATTCTTCAAGGGTTTGGCTTCCATCTTACAAAATGGTCGTCCAACTGTAAGAAACTTGCAGCTCAATCAGCAGAGGACAACATTGTCATTGGTCATCACGAAGACACAAAGACCTTGGGATTAATTTGGAATCCGAAGGCTGACGTGTTCAGATATACAATGGAATCTTCAAGAGATTCGAATCCTACCAAGCGGTCCGTTCTATCGTTTGTGGCACGATTATACGATCCCTTAGGTTTGCTAAGTCCGATTGTAACTCGTGCAAAGGTCCTGATACAGGAAATGTGGTTGAATAAGCTTGGATGGGATGACCAACTACCTGCCAAAATGATACAAGAGTTGGAAGCAGTGACCAACTGTTTTTCAGAATTAAATGCTTTGTGCATACCTCGTTACGTAGGCACGCTTAAAACCAGAGGCTGTCAAGTCCATGGCTTTGCTGATGCGTCAACAAGAGCCTACGGCTGTTGTCTATACGTACGAGTGCAAACAGTTGAGGGTATCACTATCAGGTTACTAACCGCCAAGTCCAAAGTAGCCCCACTGAAAACGAAATCAGTGCCGCGGCTTGAACTGTGTGCTGCGGAGTTATTAGCTACCGTGTGGGACGCGGTAAAGAACTTACTCGACTGTCCATTAGACAAAGTTGTTTTTTGGTCAGACTCCGAAGTTGTTCTTCATTGGCTGCAAATGCACTCATCCAATTTGAACACATTTGTTGCCAATCGAGTAGCAACCATTCAGGAGTTGACAGCCAATGTCTCCTGGCGTCATGTCCCAACCAAAGACAACCCGGCGGACATAGTGTCTCGGGGATGTTCAGTTGAAGAACTTCGATCTTCAATCTGGTTTGGCGGACCGACATTTTTACAACATTCAGAAGAATTGTGGCCAGCAAACCCACATATTAAGCTGTCGAAGGAATTGGAGTCGTTAGAGAGGCGTAGAGCTGCCTTTACTACGGTTGCGGTTGAGGAGATCGTGAATTCCATCACGTCATTAATAGAAGCTATGTCTTCATTTCCAAGGCTGATCCGCATAATAGCTTACATGTTCCGCTTCATCAATGGAAGGAGCGAGAAACATGTATCTTTGATTCCTTCAGCTTCTGAATTAAGTTTCGCCTTTCTTGCAGCAGTATCTGTGATTCAGCATACAGAATTCGCTCAAGAAATTGAAAAATTAAAAAAGTCCACAGTTTTGCAACCGGCTCTTCAGAAACTGGCACCATTCCTGCATTCTCACCAACATGGCAAGCGTGTCTTGTGGTTGTTGCGGGTAGGAGGTCGTTTGATGAAAGCGCCATTAGCGCATAATGCCAAGTTCCCCTTGCTGCTGCCTAAAAAGTGTCGATTTGTCACACTCTATTTAGAGCACTTGCATCACACGCACTGTCATGCCAATCCAATGGTCCTGATGGGATTACTTCGGCAACAGATCTGGGTGATCAATGCTCGAGAGGTATGCAGTGCAGTGGTGAGAAAATGCGTGCATTGCTTTCGATATAAGCCGAAGCTTTTGTCGCAAATAATGGGCAACCTTCCCGCTGATCGTTTACACGCGAACAGACCCTTTGAGATCAGCGGAGTGGACTTTTGTGGTCCAATTTTAGTTTCGTTGAGGATTCGGGGCAAAGCGCCCGTTAAGATGTATATTGCCATATTCGTCTGCTTCACTTCTAAGGCTGTACATATAGAGCTTGTAACCGATCTAACCTCTACCACTTTTCTGATGTGTTTATCTAGGTTTATTGGTCGACGTGGCCTTGTCAGGAAGCTGTACTGCGACAATGCCACCAATTTCGTGGGTGCGGCTCGCACGCTGGCAGACTTTGCGGCCAATTTCAGCGCCAATTCAGCTGCGATTCAAACATATGCTGCGGAACGGGGAATGGAGTTTGTTTTCATTCCCCCACGAGCGCCGCATTTCGGCGGCCTGTGGGAAGCAGCGGTGAAGTCGGCGAAAGGCCTGTTGCTCAAGGCAATTGGCAGCGCAGTGCTGCGCCAGGACGAGTTGGCAACGGTGCTCGTCGAGGTGGAGGCCATCCTCAATTCGCGGCCGATCATCGCTCCCAGCAGCAATCCAATCGACGGCGAGGTGCTCACTCCAGCTCATTTGCTGGTCGGCGCAACGCTCGTGCCGCTGCCACTCGCATCAACGCAGCCAATCGACGATGTCAGGCTGCCATACTTAAAAAGATGGCAGCTGACATCAAGAATCAAGCAGCGATTCTGGACAGACTGGTCCAGGGACTACCTGCTCAGTCTGCAGCAGAGGAGCAAGTGGACGCGAGAGTCGAGGAACGTGGAAGTCGGCACAGTCGTCCTCGTGGGAGAGGACAACGCTCCGCCTCAGCAGTGGATGCTCGGCGTGGTGACCGAAGCGATACCCGGCGGAGATGGTAGGGTGCGAGTGGTGGTCATAAAGACCAAATCGGGTACATATAAACGCCCAATTCATCGCATTGCACCCTTGCCTATTACATAGTTTAGTTTAAGTATTAAGTGAAGTTGAAGCCCTGCGGCCTTTCAACGCGGCCGATGTTCAGTCATTTGACTGGGCATAATGGAGTTTAGGCTGTAAGGTGCATGAAATTAATTAGGGCACTGTAAAGAGCAGCACGAGAGCGACGAGAGCGGGATGGAGTGCTCTCGCTAGATGTTCGGGTCTCGGTGCTAGCTCTCTGCCCACTAGGTTAAGTTTGAAGTGAAATTAAAGCAGTATCAAAAAGACTTCGTTGTCGGCAAGCTGGGTGTTGAAGATCCACGACTTGTTGTTGTTTCATGTGTTATATACACCAAGCCCTTTTGTCAGGACAGCATTGATAAGTGTGCTTTTGCCACAGTATTTAAAATACGTGTTTTGCAAATTTGAAGCGAAGGGGACGTGGTATCAAAAATTTACAAAAATCGAAAATTTATATGGCTAGTTATCGCCCAATCCCAATTTCAAGTCTCTAGCTCTAGATCTTCTGAGATCGCCGCATTCACCATACGAATGGACGGACATACGGACAGACATCCTAAATTGACCTGTCGAGTTGTTCAAGAATATATACATAGTTTATGGGGTCTGTCACGCCTACTTTTTCCTGTTACATACATTTACATTTTCCATTTTCACATATTTAAATTTATTAATATTTATTTTTTGTATTTATTCGCAGAATGGACCTTAGTCTTCAATTAATTGTAGATACATATGCGCTTTTTTCCCAATTTTATATATTCGTGCCTCAAGATGATTCCGATAAAGTAGAAGGACTTCAAGTTATGTTCAACAAAATGTTAGAAAATGTAAGTTTCCTTGCTCCATCTAGTAGATATATGTATACTAAAACTTGCGGTGGTTCGATGTTCAACAGTTCAATGTGAGTGTATGTATAGGAAAGTGTATATGCGTTGCGCTGCTGGTCACATGTGTTTTCCGATTGGCCAAACGTTTTCTGTGAGAACTTATGTGCGACTAAATGGATTTTAATGAAATTTTCAGCTGATAATCTACATATACATAACCCCCATATATAAATATAAAGATATATAAATATATATATATATATTCTTGATCAGGCAGATAAGCCGAATCGATTTAGCCCTGTCCGTCTGTTTGTCCCTCTGTCCATCCGCCCGTCTGTTCAACCGCCCGTCTGTCCAACCGCCCGTCTGCCCGCTTGTATGAACGCTTCGACTTGAGACACCCATATATATAGCTGAGTAATAATTGTAATCATATATAAATAATGTATAATTGTAGCTATACTAAAAATAATATTGATTTTTCTTCGACAGGCAAAAAAAGTGTCAGATCGTATTGCGGATATGGAAGGACCATTACTAAGGGAGCTTAATGAAGGTATTGCCATATTTGTACAAGAGTTTGATGAGTTTAATCGAAACTTTGAAGCTAATGGCCCAATGATAGAAGGAATATCTGCAAAAGAAGCTAGTGAACGAGTATTTATTTTCCAAAACCGATTCGATGAACTTTGGCGTAAATTTGAAATGTACAGCAGTGGCGAAAAACTTTTTGGATTACCAATAACTGATTACCCTTTACTGCATCAACGAAAAAGAGAATTTAATTATCTTAACAGGCTGTATTCTTTATATATTCAAGTATTAAAATCAATTTCAGATTATTATGAAATGCCGTGGTCTGATGTTGACATTGAAAAAATTAGTATCGAGCTAGCTGACTTTCAGTTACGTTGTCGAAAGCTTCCTAAAGGCATGCAATCATGGCCCGCTTATATCGACCTAAAAACAAAAATAGATGACTTTAATGAGACTTGTCCATTACTGGAATTAATGACTAATAAAGCAATGAAGGAGCGTCATTGGGTGCGACTTAATGCTCTTTTCAAGACTAACTTTGATCCAACTGATCCTAAGTTTACTCTAGGAAGACTACTTGAAGCACCCATATTACAATTCAAAGAAGATGTTGAAGATATTTGTGTCGGCGCCGGTAAAGAACTAGATATTGAAGCAAAGCTAAAACAAATAATTGCTGATTGGGCTTTATTAAATTTGCAATTGGGTCAGTTCAGAAATCGTGGAGAACTTACTTTAAAAGGAACGGAAACATTGGCTCTTATAAGTACTATAGAGGATAGTTTAATGATAATGAACTCATTAAGCTCAAACCGATACAATGCTCCATTCAAAAAAGAAATACAGCTTTGGCTTTGGAAACTTGTAAGTACTGGTGATATTTTGGAAAAATGGCTGATGGTTCAAAATCTTTGGATTTACTTGGAAGCAGTTTTTGTGGGCGGTGATATATCTAAACAATTACCAATGGAAGCAAAACGTTTCGTTAATATCGATAAAAGTTATGTTAAAATAATGATGAGAGCACGAGAAATACCTAATGCAGTAGAGTGTTGCACAGGAGATGAGTCTCTAGCTACAAACTTAAATTGGTTATTTGATCAACTGGAGACTTGCCAAAAGAGTTTAACAGGTTACTTGGAATCAAAGCGATTGTTATTCCCACGATTCTTTTTTGTGTCAGATCCTGTACTTTTAGAGATATTAGGTCAAGCATCAGACCCTACTTCAATACAACCGCATCTCTTAAGCATATTTGATGCAATTGCTACAGTTGATTTCCAGGAAAAGGCAGCTGATATCATTGATGGTATGAATTCGTCCAACCACGAAAAGGTTAAATTTGAAAATACGGTACAGTGCATTGGTAGTGTGGAGCTTTGGTTAGGTCGATTGTTGAAAGAAATGCAAGATACTGTAAAAACCATTCTCGCTGGAATGGCAATGAGTTTCAATGATCCCGAATTTAACTTTGCAGAGGAATTTCCCGCCTTTTGTGGGCAAGTTGGAGTTGTAGGAGTACAACTGCTATGGACAAAGGATGCAGAGTACGCTTTACGGAAGTGCCGATCTGATAAAACTATTATGAAACGCACTAACAACAAATTTTTAGTTCTTCTGAACTTTTTCATCGACCTAACTGTTAGAGATCTGACTTCACTTGATCGGATACGTTTTGAAACTATGGTTACCATACACGTACATCAACGAGATATTTTTGATGATTTATGTACACTACGCATTAAATCTGCCGGCGATTTTGAGTGGCAGAAACAAGCACGGTTTTATTTTAACGAAGATAATGACGATTGTATAGTGGGAATCACTGATGTGAATTTTATTTATCAAAACGAATATTTGGGTGTAACGGAACGTCTTGCCATAACTCCTTTGACTGATCGGTGCTATATAACACTTGCGCAGGCTGTGGGAATGTGTATGGGAGGAGCACCTGCTGGTCCTGCAGGTACGGGCAAAACTGAAACTACCAAAGATATGGGTCGTGCTCTAGGAAAATTAGTTGTTGTTTTTAACTGTTCAGATCAGATGGACTTTCGAGGCTTAGGTCGAATTTATAAAGGACTGGCCCAATCTGGTTCTTGGGGATGCTTTGACGAATTTAACCGAATTGAGTTACCTGTTTTATCAGTGGCTGCACAACAAATCTAGTAAGTATATAACACTTTAAAAAAAAAATTATTTTTAATGTGTTAAACTTTTTTTCAGTATTGTTCTAACAGCTCGGAAGGAAAAACGCAGTTCATTTATTTTCTTGGATGGTGATGATGTCACACTTAATCCCGAATTCGGAATATTTATTACAATGAATCCTGGTTATGCTGGACGTCAAGAGCTTCCTGAAAATCTTAAAATTATGTTTCGAACGGTTGCAATGATGGTACCTGATCGACAGATTATTATTCGAGTTAAAATGGCAAGTTGCGGATTCAAAGAAAATGTTCTACTCTCTAGGAAAATGTATACTCTTTACAAATTATGTGAAGAACAACTGTCTAAACAGGTCCATTACGATTTCGGACTACGAAATATTCTTTCTGTTCTTCGAACACTTGGATCACAAAAGAGGTCAAATCCGACTGATACCGAAGAGACGATAGTTATGCGTGTCCTACGGGACATGAATGTTTCAAAACTTATTGATGAAGATGAAGGTCTTTTCGTATCGCTGGTTGATGATATGTTCCCAGGAATTAAGCTAACAACGAATGTTTATAAAGAACTGCAAAAGTCGATTCTAAAGGTCTGTGATGAATCAGGTTATGTCAATAATCCTGAGTGGAATTTGAAAGTTGTACAACTCTATGAGACTTCCCTTGTTCGCCACGGTCTTATGCTTATGGGTCCAACGGGCTCTGGAAAAACAAGCTGTACACTCTGTATGCTCCGTTGTTTTACAAAGATGGGACGACCGCATAAAGAAATGAGAATGAATCCCAAGGCCATAACAGCTCCACAAATGTTTGGTCGTTTAGATGTAGCCACTAACGACTGGACAGATGGAATATTTTCTACACTATGGCGACGTTCATTAAAAATTCCACAAAGTCAAAATTGCTGGATTGTACTTGATGGACCCGTTGATGCTGTTTGGATTGAAAACTTGAATTCAGTACTCGATGATAACAAAACACTTACTTTAGCGAATGGAGATCGTATAAAAATGGCAGCTAATTCTAAACTAGTTTTTGAGCCAGATAATGTCGATAATGCATCACCTGCAACTGTAAGTCGAGTTGGCATGGTGTTCACTAGTTCCTCTGTTTTAAGTTGGAAGATCTATATGGAGGGTTGGTTAATGAATCATAGTGATGAGCAAGAAACTTATAGGAGATGTTATGAAGCAATTTATGATGATGCGCATACTTTTTTGCAGACTAAACTTGTTGCAAAAATGCGTATCCTAGAAGCAATTTATATTCGACAAATGTTAGATATTATGGATGGTCTACTAATGGAAATAAGCGCACGTAGTGAGAGAGCTCTTGAACGTATATTTTTGTTTGCGATGATGTGGGCCCTGGGTGCAGTTTTAGAATTGACTGAACGTGAAAAGTTTGAAGAATATCTTGTAAAGCATCCATCAAAAATGCGTAAGTATAAACTTTTTTCAAAATTTAATATCTTTTACATATTGTGACTTTTACAGTCTGGCCCAAACGTGGATTGAATGAGACTATTTTCGAATATTATGTAGACGACAATGGAAGTTGGCAGCATTGGAACACACGCGTAGATCAGTTTAATTTTCCAGAAGATGAAGTCCCAGAATTTGCATCAATTTTGATACCAAATGTGGACAATGTACGCACAGCTTTTCTTATACATAATAGTGCAAAACAGCTTAAGCAGGTGCTTCTAATCGGAGAGCAGGGAACTGCTAAAACAGTGATGATAACTGCCTATATGGCCCGTTACGATCCTGAAGAACACTTATCAAAAGCTATTAATTTTTCGTCTGCTACGTCTCCAAATATGTTTCAAGTAAGTACAAATTAGATTTTTATGACTTACGAAATAAATAACTATATATACATGTATACTTCCGAAAAAAAAATGTTTTTCCTGAACCCTTTAATATATTGTATGCACATTAAGTTTACGACTAAAGATACAACGGTTCTTACATTGCAATGTGGCTTGGTTTAGTTTGAGTTTGCACTTAAACCTATGTTGTGTTATGACTATGCTGCTGGCCTTACTATTACTAGCAACAGTGCTGATCAAACCCCTGATGGCATGTCTATTTACTGCAGGTGAACATGTTTCTGACTTTTTCCGTCCCATACCCATCTGGCAATGCACAGCTGATTATTGTTGGCTGCCAACATGTTTGCCTTATTTTGTTGTTGGCAGTTTGCTTACCGCTAGAGCCGGTATGTTCGTCTCGCCTCGAGTCATAGTAATTGTTCACACCACAGGATGATCAGGGGGAGCCAACAGCTGAGCCTTTTTATTGTGGCAGAAGGCGGACACACTAGAATGTTTGACTGGCACTTCTCTGTAAATCGCCATTACGCTCGGTATTTACATTACAACCGCGCGTTATCTTTTTGTTACCGCGATCCACCCCTCATAGTGTGAAGACATTGGCAGCCGCCAATTGCTTATTTAGACCAGTCGGCCCTACTACAAACATTGGTCCTTCGAGCCGGATATCCTTCCGCTCCTACAGCTTGCATCGATGGAAAGAACCTGATAAGTACAGATCTTCTTAATCTCTTACAAAAGTTGCACTTACACACATGTAGAGGTGCGAGGTTTACCGCTATTTCATAGCGACATGCGCATCTTTAATACATATGTACATACGTACATACCTGACCTACCACAAGGTTTCGCGGTATAAGTTATTTATGTTCGTCCAGTGTGCTTTCCATTTCCTTAGTTCCTTCTCCGTGAACATTGTTGAAACTCACATATGCATATATATATATATATATATATACAATTAATATACATATGTACATACATACGTACCACATGTACATACGGCAAATGTAATTGTTAAATTCGAACCGAACAACGCGATATTGTGTCAAGGCGCCACTCACAGACAAATAAACAACTCATTTAATTAAATTTTGGCACCCACGGAGACTTTCATACACGCGCGTGTATATACCGATGCATACATACATATGTATGTATTTTTCATGGGCAAAATAATAAATGCAGCCCCTCCGATTGGCTTTCCGCAATTTAAAATTAAAACAAGTAAAAACGTTGCAGTCGGACGCAACCGACAGCGAAATACTATTTCACGTCCCAGCAGCCCACAGGGGCATCTATCACATTATATTAATTAAAATTTAACCTTAAATCCCCACTGTCGCCGCTCTAACTAGCTGCAGATTAAAACTTTTCATTGGAGGTGGCCAGACAGTTTCAATTAGAATCGAAGCTTAGAACTCTTACCTTAGCAAAAACAAGCACCTAATTCGAGAGAGACGGCATCTCTCAAAATGAGAGAGGTGGCAACTCAGAAAATGTGATATAAGTTCGTTGGCGAGCGTAGAGGTGTGGGCTCGAACCCCGGTGCGGTCATGTTGATATTTTTGTTATATTTTCTGTATTTAGTTTATTTATTTATTTCAAGAAATATAATTGACAAGTCAAGTGTCAACTTAAGTATAAACTAAACAACGTTGTTTAAAGCCAGCTATGCCCCAATTCACAGCCCGATGTGGTTAGTGATATTATTGAAATAAAGAAATTTAAGATAGGGGCAATACAGGAAAATTAAAAATAAAATTAGAGAATCTAACTGTAAATATAAATATATAACAATATGTAATAAAAAAAAATAAAATTTCTACCATCACGATTGAGTGACATCCCTAAGAAAAGCTGAAAGCAAAGATTTGATTAGAGGGAGAGACAAATTTTGAGGAAAAAACGTGATACAATTTATTATAATTCGCGCATAATACATGAAAAGCACTGTGAAACGAGTAATCCGATGTGAGCAGTGGTAAATGTAAAGGGCGAAAGTGTCTAGTTGTTCTTGAAGGAACCGAAAAATGAAGTTTCATTAACAAGAAGGACGAATCAATATTACCTACAATCAAATTATGTAGAAAAGCAATCCCAAGGATTGTTGTACGGTTTTTCAATGAAGGAAGATCAATAAGAAGGAGACGACTATGATAAGACGGTAGATGGAGATTCGGATCACAGTTTAGATTTCTTAGAGCAAAGAGAAAACTGTTTTTGGACTGATTCACACTTTATGCTGTGGAGACCATATAATTGAACAGTATTCTAAAATAGGTCGTACCAACGAAACATATAGGAGTTTAGTTACAAAAGGATCATTGAACTCTTTCGCCCAACGTTTAATGAAGCCAAGAACACTTTTGGCTTCATTTATAATGGTTGAGACATGAGTATTGAAGCGAAGTTTTGAATCGAAAAGTACACCTAGATCTTTGACAGAAAAAATGCGTTGCAAAGAATCGCTATTAATTGAATAATTAGCAATGTATGGAGTAGTACGACAGAAGGTCATAGTCATACATTTAGAACAGTTTAAACGCAACCTATTGGCCAAGCACCAAAGTTGGAAGGAATTAAGATCATATTGTAAGCATTGATGAATTTGGTCCAACCTCCGTTTTGTCAATACTAGCCGATTCACCAAGGCCTCGCCAAGCACTCATTGCTCGATCGAGAGGGCCTGAGGTGAAACTTGATACGCTGCTCACCAAGTTTTGGGAGGTGGAAGATCTCCCGGCAAAGCCGATAAAAGCAGCAGACCTCCTTTGTGAAGAAGTTTTCCAGGAGACGACCAAAAGGAGGAAGGATGGTCGATACGTAGTTTCTCTACCATTCAAAGGTCCGAATAGTGTAGACTTGCCTCACTCCAGACCGATCGCTTTAGCTCAATTCCTGAGGTATGAAGCGCGTCTGCAAAGGAACCCGACTTTAAAAGCCCGTTATGACGCTGTCTTGCAGGAATACGTCGATTTGGGCCTCATGATTCGGGTAACTCCACCCACGGACGGGAATATTTCTACCTCCCTCATCACGCTGTCTTCAAACCTGACAGCACTACCACCAAAGTCCGCGTCGTCTTTAACGCCTCTAGTCCTTCCACTAAAGGAGTCAGCTTAAATAATGTCTTGCATACCGGTACCACTCTTCAAGCCGACCTCACGTTGCAGATACTCAAATGGCGCTTCTTCCAATTCGTCTTTAACACTGACATTACGCAGATATATCGACAGCTTCTTGTTAACCCCAAGCACACCCCGTTCCAGCGTATTCTCTACCGAGATCGCAGCGGAAATCTGCAGGACTACGAGTTTCAAAGAGTCCTGCTACAGCTAGCACACGACGTGCAACACTTGCATCCAAATGCAAGTGAGATCCTTCATCACTACATGTACATAGACGATGTCCTCGCCGGGGCCCACAATAAAGAGGACGCCCACGACGCTATCCAGGAGCTCAACGCTGCGCTACTCTCGGTTGGATTCCCGCTGGGGAAATGGACTTCTAATAATAAGGAGATACTCAATGCTCTTCCAAGAGAGCATTTGCTGCATGCGGACTTCCTCGAGCTAGAAGACGCTAGTACTGCCAAAACATTGGGCATCGGCTGGCAAGCCACGAGAAACTGCTTCTTCTTCTCCATTGCCCACCAAAGAATCCGGTCTCCAAGAAAGAGGTCCTGTCAGCGAAGCTCTTCGGCCCCTTCGTGATTAGGGCTAAGGTATTCATGCACCAAATCTGGCTAATGGAACTTGGATGGGACGACGCCCTTCCCCGTCCCTATTACTTCAGTGTGGTATGAGTTCCTACAGGATTATCCGGGTCTCAGCCGGCTACGCATCCCCAGACGGTTAGAGACCGACCTGACCTAAAATTGGACCTACATGGCTTTTGCGATGCTTCTCAGAAAGCCTACGGAGCATCTCTCTACGCTCGGGTCCATCTCTTGACCGCTAAAACGAGAGTGGACCCAGTCAAAACTGTTTCGTTGCCACGACTGGAGCTCTGCGGCGCGGTGTTGTTAGCCGACTGGTATGCGACAGTGATTCCAGAGTTCCCAAAACAGCCAACATCTTCCCAATTCTGGACTGATTCCACCATCGTGGAGTAAGCCTCCATGCATCCAGCGAATCTTGCGAGTCGAGGCGTTTCTGCTGATGACTTGGCGGACACGCAATTGGAGCAGCGGGTCCACTGTCACACCGTCACATCCACGCCTAAGGGCGACTTCAGCGGACAGTTTTCAGACTACGGGCGAGCCTTAAGGGTCACAGCATATGCCCGGCGGTTCGTCGCCCCAAAGGCTGCGAGGCCTTCCACGGTGCAACTCAGCAAGGACGAGTTGCTTTCCTCAGAACAGGTTCTTTTACGGCTCGCTCAAAAGCAGAAGTACGCTGCTGAAGTCCGAGCACTCTCCGAAAAAACGGACTATTCCGCCTTCAAGCTCCTTGTTAAACTTAAACCCCTATCTCGGTCAACACGGTATCCTTCGCTCATGCGGGCGACTACGAGCGGCAGAGTTCCTGAGCTACGACGAACGTCACCCCATTCTGCTCCCATACGACGCCCAGTTCACGCGTTTGCTGGTCCGATTCGCACATCGCATCACACTGCACGGTGGCAGCCAGCTGATGGTGTGCTCTTTGCGTACGAAGTTCTGGATTCCGAGGATCAAGAACTTGATCAGAACTTGATTCCGTCGCCGTCAACAGACGCAAATGATGGGAGACCTTCCTCGAGAGCGAATCACATTTTCCAGGCCCGTTACGCACACCGGAATCGCTTTCGTAGGACCTTTCGAAATCAAAAACTATACCGGGCAAGCTTGTCGCACCAGGGCGATTCACTTGGAGGCGACATCCGATCTCACTTCCCCCCAGCGCTCCACACATGGGCGGGTTATGGGAGGCGGGAGTCAAGAGCTTTAAGGCCTTATTCTACAAGGCCACGTCTACCATCAAGTACACGTTCGAAGAATTGTCCACTCTGGTCTGTCGAATATAAGCGTGCCTCAGCTCTCGTCCCATCTCCCCTATGAGTGAGGATCCAACGGACCTCTTAGCATTGAGCACTGGGCACTTCCTGGTCGGGCGCCTCCTCGTATCTATTGCAGAGCCTGAGATCCATGCCGAGTCCATGTCCTTGATCAACCGGTGGTAGCGTTTGAAGACTATCCATCACAGCTTTTGCCGCCGCTGGAAGGACGAATACTTGACCTCCACAAGCGGAATAAATGGAAAACGCCAACTCGCTGCCTTCAAATGGGTGACCTGGTCGTCATTTCAGAGGACAACCTGGCACCTACCGAATGGCGCTTAGGACGAGTGGAGGGCGCGCACTCAGGCGTCGACGGCTTGGTGCGCGTCGACGATGTTCGAACCTCGCGTGGGACCATCCGACGACCTGTGACGAAGCTCATCGTGCCCCGACGAAGCACCAACCCCCTCCAGATCCCTTTATGTGCTGTCTCCATGTCCTCGTTCCAGTGTCCGCTCTTTAGAGTCCCCGCAATCAACTAATCAATTTATTTTTATTTTTTTTTATTTTTGATTCAAAAAAAATATAATTGACAAGTCGAGTGTCAACTTAAGTATAAACTAAACAACTTGGTTTATAGCCTGAAACAAACAGATAAACAAATTCAAAATATCACCAACCCGTTGGGGGTATTTTACTTGACAGTCCGGCCAGCTATGCCCCAATTCACAGCCCGATGTGGTTAGTGATATTATTGAAATAAAGAAATTTAAGATAGAGGCAATACAGGAAAATTAAAAATAAAATAAACTAACTAACTAACTGTAAATATAAATATGTAAAAAAAAAAAAAAAAATAAAATTTCCACCATCACGATTGAGTGATATCCCTAAGAAAAGCTGAAAGCAAGGATTTTATTAGAGGAAGAGAGAGTTCAGAGGAAAAACCGTGATAAAATGTATTATAATTCGCGCATAATATATGAAAAGCACTGTGCAACGAGTAACCCGATGTGAGCAGTGGTAAATGTAACAGACGAAAGTGTCTAGTTGTTCTTGAAGGAACCGAAAAATAAAGTTTCATTAACAAGAAGGACGAATCAATATTACCTACAATCAAATTATGTAGAAAAGCAATCCCAAGGATTGTTGTACGATTTTTTAATGAAGGAAGATCAATAAGAAGGAGACTCCTATGATAAGACGGTAAACGGAGATTCGGATCCCAGTTTAGATTTCTTAGAGCAAGGAGAACAAACTGTTTTTGAAACACTTGAAACGCAACCTATTGGGCAACCAACAAAGTTGGAAGGAATTAAGATCATCTTGTAAGCATTGATGATTGGTTGTGAGATCAAGCTTATGAAGGTAATTCTCCTAGCAACGGGAATTTAATATGTTAAAATTTGACTTGGCTATGGAATATTTAGACCAGTTGATAGTAGAGCTGCGCTTTTTAAAGTTTTTTAAACTTTTAGACTTAGTTTTTCTTAAATTAGAAAGCGTCTGAGTAAACCATCTAGGTTTATTAGAAAAAGGCACAGGGAGACACATAGGAACACACTCATCAATAAGAGAGACTATAGAAAATAGTTTTTGCACAATTAACATCAACGGAATCACATAACGTAGACCACTCTAAATTGGTTAAGCAAAGCAAAATTGCACTTATTATAACAACGTCGTTTTGATGGAGTAGGTTCACAAATTGGAAGAGACTGCATGAGTCATCATTAATAAAAACCATATCAAGCCATCATGCACAACTACATGAGGAGACCAAAATTTGGCGTCGCAAATTGTTGTGAAGAATTCAGAAGCAATTTCACGAGGAGATGCGAAATTGAACTTCGATATAGAGGCTAGCTTTTGATTTACTGAAAATAAAAGCAGAAACAGCTTAACATGACGTGTCAGATGAAAGCCTGGATAAGAACACTTGCTTACGGGGAGAGACGACAGATAAAGTAGGTATAGTAAGTGAAGGAGAAATAACCAGAGTGTTGTTCATAGTTTGAGCAACAGATGGGGATAAAGTAGTTGGAATTAGTATAGACTCTGGGATATCTAATAATGGTGTCTCTGACGCACTTCAAGAAGGGAGGATCGCAAGAGAGTCAGAACAAGGTGTAGAAGGAGCTAATTAATTTGGAGACATAGGTGTATAAGGTGGTCCCTACTGAGAAGTAGTTCACGTCCCAGCCTGAGAAGATTCAAAATCATATTGATTTAATAATTTGTCGCAGTGGACATGACCTTATCATAGTCGTGCCATGCACGGCCAGCACATATACTGTGAATCATATTCTCACACAACCAGCATTTAATAAATTGCACTTGTGTGGAATCAGAAGTTTGCCGCATAGAGCACGTTTTTTTACAACAGGTCATATTGGCAATTGGGATTCAAGAAAAAATACAAAAACAGAAGATCAGAAACAGAAATGAAAAAAGCGCAAGGCAAAGGGAGGATTGTGTTGAGAGAATCAACTCACAGCGACAAAACAGCTGATATAGAGCACAAGCGAAAAAGCAAACGCCAATCAACCACACTAACAAATCTAAGGGGAATAAAATAAAGAGAAGAGCAGTGAAAGGTTAAAAGCAGGATGAAAGTAAAAATAAAATTACCGACACTGCACAAATCCCAAGCACCAAAATCAATTACTAATCACAAATCATCGCGGATTACATCACTGCACAAACGCACAACAGTGATAAATGGCATCAATAACCAAAGTCAATAGTGAGAAAAAAAGATTAATATTGAATCAAAAATAGAAGACAAAAGCCGCGGAGATAAAAAAGCAGGTCCAAAACTTTTGAACTAAGAACTCTCTCTCTCTTGCTGGAAATTTCAACGCTGGAGTGACTGGTTGGAGTTTCTAGCCGGTGCCAGAGTATCGACGCAGCTCACGAACATCGTTTGGGGCACCGAAATTCCCAACGGGCCCCGTTATACCCAACAACAAGTGCTCGTCATGGCCAAACCACTTTAAGTAGCTGCGGAAGCATCCTTATCTAGAAAGAAAATTGAGTATAAAATAATGCTCGATGCTTACGGCTCTGCCGTAAAGCATTGCTTCGCAAGCGTTTTGCGCTATTGTAGACATTAGCAGCTAGTCGTCGTCTTCGCTCAACTCTGCGAAGGTCCACCATAATTTGAGCAGCGAAGGAACTGATTTGGTTCCAAGCTGCCTCAGACTCGAGCATGTGCGCAACCAAGTTGTCCCGTCTAATGGAGCGGCCCCCTGTTGCTTCGAGGGCACTCCTCTCCTCGTCGAAGCGTCCACACTCGAAGATTGCGTGGTTAGCGTCTTCCACTACACCTTGTCCACACCAGTTACACTCATCTGAGTCGTCGTGGCCAAGCTTTCAAATAGCTGCGGAAGCATCCGTGTCCAGAAAGAATTTGTGAAAGATAGAAATTAATCTCGCAATGCTGACGATTGACCAATGGTTCAAGCTCCGGAATGAGCGAGTGCGTCCATCGTCCTTTCGTCGAGTAATCCCATTTTCTTTGCCATCGTGAAATGCTGTTCGTCCTGGATGCATTACGTGCGCCTCGCACAGGTTCGTTTGTAGTGCGCTCCACGCCTTCGGCGACGAAAGCCTCCAGAGTAAGCATGCCGGCTTTGACAAGCGCAGCATCGCCTTAGACTGTTCGGATTACGCTTAATCGATAGCTCGAATAACTACTGCTGGAAGTGGTCATTGCTCTTTACCAGATTGGCGCTGATTTTGCTTTGGTCCCCGCGTATTTAGCATGATTCGGGAGAGTGCTCTACACGAATTAGCTGCTCTTTTATGCACGTATTCTAAGTGCTCGCGGAAAGTCAATCTTATGTCGCTCATGACCCCAAGATGCGTTATCGCCCTCTTTGACGCAATGCTGATGTTGCGACTGCTGACTAGGACGACCTCCGTTTTGTGAGCCGCTGGTCAAGTCCAGCTCTTGTTCCTCGTAATGTACATAAGTGTCCTTCCTCTGAAGTAGCTCTTTTTATATATTTTAGATATTTCGGGATATTATACACTCTGCGAAATTAGATTAAAGGCAGTTGAATTTTTCAGATTCAACTGGACAAAAAAAACTTTGAATTATGAGAACTTCTCATATTTTATTTAGCTTTTCTAGACCTTGAACAGTTAGTTTTTTCGAACCAAAAAATTTGCACTTCAAAAAAATGCCACGCCTTCCAATTTTTTTTACAGAATTAGACCCTCCGACAGCAGAACAACGTGTTCAGTAAATGTTGGCAACTAGTAGCCGCCTAAAATGAAATAAAATTAAGGCTTAGCCGGCTGTATCTAACGGCCAAAACGTGGCTCGGCTAGATTTGACAAAGCAGTACATGTCCTGGGCGGAAAATTGGGAAATAGTGGTTTGCTTGGTTGATATTCGGCAGCCCGAACGATAATACGCAAAGTGAAACTTTGGTAGTGGATCGTTAATGGCATTAGCTTCATTTAGCTACCACTATATAGCCCCAGTATGCAAAGTTTTCGGCCGTTTGAGTTCTCAAGGCTACATAAACTTATTGGAGAATGTTTTTGTGTACTTTTTCGATGTAGAACCGTCGAGTGACCTAATTTTCCAAGAGCATAATGCGAATATACATATTTCACGGGCTAGTCGAACCTAGGTCGAGGAGAAGCAAATCACCACTATGTCATGGCGTGGTCGATCTTCAGACTTATATCATATCGAGAACACGTGGGGAAGCTTGCCAAGCGTTTTTAAGCTGGTGGAAGAAAATTTAAATCAGTGGAAGATCTTTAAAGAACGGTATCTCAGGTATGGTCGCAAGACGAGTATAAACAAGTAAGAAAACTCTAGTCGACACCGCTCGACTAGGTTATACCCATAAAATATATTCTTGATCGGGTACACAATTCGATTCGATTTAGCCCTTTCCGTCGTCTGTCTGTCTGTGCGTCCGTCTGTCCGCCCGTATGTATGAACGCGTCGATCTCTAGAAACTTGAAACTTTAATGTAGGTCCCTGTGTAGGGCGCGAGTTATCAATCCTATAGGGAGATCAACAGAGTTATCTTTATTCGTTAAGTTTTATGCTCGTACGAAACGCCGAGCACCATTGAGTATATCTGTGTTTGAGTTGTCGCTGTTCACCGAGTGACTCGTATGTGTGCGGTACTGAGACTAGTTCGTAACTCGCGTGCTAAAGCCGTAAAATATAAATTCAAATAAACCCAAACTATACTATAAAACGTATACATACTACTTCCTAATACTATTAAATCTAAATTAACCAAACTTATACCTATAAAGCCTATGTATACAAACGATGTAAAGGCATGACAGACCCCATATTCTTGATAAAGGAGACAAGCCGATTCGACTCCGATGTCCGTCAGTCCGTATGTATGCACGCGTCGATCATAGAAGCTATAGGCATAGTACGCGCAAGTTTGTTTAAAAAATCGATAACTATTTTCATTTTAGTGTTATCGATTAGAAACGAAAGCTGAAATTCAGTTATACAATTCTAACCAATTCATCTACCTAGTGTCGTAAAATTTTTCTTTTAGGTTCATATACGGTTTCGATTTTTTTTATACTTTTACGCGAAGTTAAAAAGTATATCGGAAAATGCATTTTCCTGTTGTCCTGACAAAAGATCTTGTTGATTTACACCGTTCTTAAAAAAAAAACAAGTAAGAAAACTCTAGTCGAGAACGCTCGACTAGGGTATACCCTGAACCCTGCGAAGATCCGCTATTCCAAAGGCTGCGAGGCCTTCCACGGTGAAACTCAGCAACAAATAATTGAACTTTTCTGTGTTTGACAGAGCTGGATCATTGTCAACTAAATTTTCGAACAGATCTATAAAGTTCTTGTATTCGGAATACTCTCCACTAAATTTTGGTAATTTAATGTTAGGTAGATTTCTTGTATGTGACACGGAGCTAATTATGGTCGAATTGACATGACTTTCCTGTTTGGGTTGACTGACACTGCCTCGCTTCATTAGTAGGGCCTTGGTTCTTCTAATGATGATCGAGGCACTAAATCTGAATTAATGTCGTCCAGTTCTTGCTGTATTTTAATCGCGTTTTCTATATATCGGTTTAATATTTCTAATCGACATTCGATTTCAAAGGGCTCTACCGATATTGTGTGATGTTGTGTATTTGTTGATACGCGTTATATCTTTTGTAACGATATTATATGCATTCAGCAGCCTTTAATTCAAGGTATAATGTTTCTGTTGAAATGTATGTAACAGGGAGAAAAAGGCGTGGCAGACCCCATAAAGTATATACATTCTTGATCAGGATGACAAGCCGAGTTGATATAGCCATGTCCGTCTGTCCGTCCGTCCGTCTGTCCGTCTGTCCGTATGTATGAACGCGTCGTTCTCAGAACCTACAGGAGCTAGAGATTTGGAATTTTTTATGTAGGTTCCTGTATAGCACGAAAAGATCGAGTTTGTTTCAGAAATTCGATAACTGTTATCGTTTTATTGTTATCGATTAAAAACGATAATCTAAATTAAGCTATCAAATTCTATCTAATTAATCTTTCTAGCTAGAGTCTTCAAATTTTGTATTTACACAATTTCGGCTTTTGTTAAATTTTGGATGCCACGCCCCCTTCGCGTCAAATTTGTAAGTCCCGTATATCAGACTTGTGCTTTGGCACATACATACATATTGATGACATGATGACGCCCAACAAGTTTGATCAAAATCGTTGCTCTAGAAAAAAAGTTTAATTTCCCATAACATTGCCATGCAAACAGCTGCCAAAGAACAGCTGAAACTGACTTGCGCTTGCGTGTGCTTGCGCCTGTGTATGTGTGTGTGTGTATGTGATGTCGAGCGGTCTCGACAAGAGTTTTCTTACTTGTTTATTTTCTTTTCTTTCTTTACACAGAGGTTGAACCTTCTGGCGCCGTTTTGACTCTATGTTCGTCAAATTCGAAAGCAGACAGAGGTCAATGTCTGATTATTTTGACAATACATGTCCGTAAAACAATTATGTTAAGCATTTATTGATATAGGCATATACATATGTATATAGGTTTATCTGCAGTTTCAATTTGCAGGTCTCGGTATATACTATGTACGTATAAGATTCTGTGTACTTCCCTGATTATTATAGCAATCCATGTAATCGTGTTTGTATTCCACCGATGTCACCTGCTATTGAAGAGTCCACCTGGGAGCGTTGTAGCATATTATACGTTAAATAAGCATATGCTCAAAGTATTGTAGTGTATACAATATCTGTTGTCATATGCTCAACCAAAAGTTAGAGTATTGCACTCATTTGCACAGTAGCACATTGTCGCTGTGTTTACGTAACACATCCGCACGTAAGCCGTCATGTGATCCGGCTATATGTGGATGGGCCTGCAGCGTGAGATCTGCAGCATAAGCATTTATGCCTTTATGTATATGCCGTCTGCATATACATACTTATGTATATATGCTACGCTCTCCCATTCTGTAGCTGCTCTCAGCGGCAGAACTCTTTTATTAAAAACCTAACAAAGAATTATTCAGAAACAAAAGGCAAAAGCGAGCGGAAGCTCAAGTGTTTTCATTTTATGTTAAATCGAACCAACTACAGCGTCAAAAATGTCCTGACACAAGGGCTCGGTGATTAAAAAAAAAACTTATGGTGTCTAACCAGCAGCTTGCCAACAGCGAAATCTTTTTAGTACAGATTTATTACAAAACTTCAAACTTAAGCTAGTGGCCAGAGGGCCAGCACAGGAGCCCGAACAGCTAGCGAGAGCACTGGCTCCCGCTCGTCGCTCTTGTGCTGCTCTTTACAGTGCCGGGCGTTATCAGAAACACTAAATCTAGAAGGGCTAGAGAGTTGAGATTTGAAGTAAATCACTCACGTCGACATCCCAAGATCAAAAAGCTATGTCGTATATATCTACGTCCATTGGGGGAGTGGCAAATCAAGTCAAACTGTATTTTCTACAGTTTTAAAGCCAGAATGCCCGAATTTGGCATATATATGAGGATCGCCGAAAAATTTGTATGGCCACGCCTTCTATGGGATCGGCCAATCGGATCTAAATATGTAGTGATTTTACTAATTCTGTTATATTTTGATGCTAGGGACTTGAGACTTGGTATATATACTCGGGTTAACATCCCACAATCGAAAAGATACGGCGGATATATATAAGCCCACAGGGGGCCCGACAGTTTTTGTGCTAGAAACTTCAAAATTGGATGCAAAATTACTGGGGGTCTCCTCTATCGATTCCCCAAATATTCTTGATATTCCCCAAAAGAAGCGTGACAAAAGAATACCTGGTATTTTTCGCTTTTTTTTTAATGTAAGCATCCAAACCTTACAGTTATATTCCTAAACACCCACTCTTTGAACATGCCAAGAATTATATTTCTACGGCCACTGGGGGCGTGGCATATAAAAACTGAAAAATCTACAGCTTCTGAGCCAATAACTCGCCACATAATGGCATTGGGACCTTTGATCTTGTCTTTTGATTTGCCAAATTTTATATATGTATTAAAGAGAATACTTTATTAACACCAAATAACTAAATAAAGATAAAATAACAAAAATATCAACACGACTGCACCGGAGACCTCTACGGTCGCCAACAAACTTCTATTGCATTTTTAGAGTTGCCACCTCTCTCATTTTGAGAGATGGCCTTTCTTAATTTAGGTGCGTGTTTTTGCTAAGGTAAAGGTTCTAAGCTTCTATCCAAATTGAAACTGTCCCAATGAAAAATTTTAATCGGCATCTAATTCGAGCGGTGACAGTGGGGATTTAACAATAATTTAAAAATATAATGCTATAGATTCCCTTATGGGGTGCTGGGACGGGAAAAAGTATTTCGCTGTCGGTTGCGCCCGACTGCAACGTTCTTACTTATAGATATTGAAAAAAATATTTTTATTTTTAAACAAAATAATTAAATAAAACAAGTAAGAAAACTCTAGTCAAGACCGCTCGACTAAGACATCCCATGAACCCTGCGAAGAACCGCTATTCCAAGCATTCTTTGTTTCTGTTCTATACAGTGTGTATGTGCCAAAGCACAAGTGTCTAGTATTTGATATACGGAACTTACAAATTTCAGGCGAAGGGGGCGTGGCATCCAAAATTTAACAAAACCGAAATTGTGTAAGGATCACATAACACCAAATGCAAAATTAGAAGACTCTAGCTATAAAGATGAATTATATAGAATTATATGACTGAGCATCGATTTCGTTTTTAATCGACAACATTAAAATTAAGACAGTTATCGATTTTTTTTTAACAAACTCGATCTTTTCGTGCTATACAGGAACCTACATAAAAAATGTCATGTCTCTAGCTCTTGTAGGTTCTGAGAACGACGCGTTCATACATACGAACAGACGGACGGACAGACGGACATGGCTAAATCGACTCGGCTTGTCTCCCTGATTAAGAATATATATACTTTATGGGGTCTGCCACGCCTCCTTCTCCCTGTTTCATACATTTCAACAAAAACATTATACCCTGATTTCCCATTTTCAATGGGTTCAGGGTATAAAATAACAAAACGACATCTCAGGGACGTGAAAAAGTATTTCGGAGTCGATTGCGTCCGACTGCAACGTTCTTACTTGGTTGATTTTTGCATTAAATTTTCGCATTAAATTTTCAAAACTCGTATTTGAAATATTAGAGATGCTTTTTGGCAAATAAGCACAAATGAATGACATGATCAGCCTTGGCATAGGTTATTACCGTTGATCAGTGGAAAGCTCCGACATCAAGCGCCAGCGCAGTCACTAGTATTAGTATTAGTGAGCACACTGCCGTTAACTAAAAAAAAACTTACAAGTAACCTTGCAAATATTTAAATCAATTTAATTCATTTGACACCACGGTTTTTTCATTCCGTGCACTGTACAGCATAAATAAAAACCTATTTTATAAGTGAAATAATTTTTTTAATATTATTTATATATATATTTGCAGCGGATTATTGAATCATATGTCGAAAAAAGACAGGGCACTACTTATGGACCACCTAACCAACGATCAATGACTGTATTCATAGATGACATCAATATGCCAGTAATTAATGAATGGGGCGATCAAATTACCAATGAGATTGTTCGTCAAATGATCGAGCAACGGGGATTTTATTCTTTGGATCGCCCAGGCGACTTTTCAACTATAATGGATATTCAATTGCTATCAGCCATGATCCACCCCGGTGGTGGTCGTAATGATATCCCAAATCGTTTGAAACGACATTTGTGTATTTTTAATTGCACTTTACCTAGTAATAACTCAATTGACCAAATTTTTAAAAGTATAGGAGTAGGATATTTTTGCCCGAGTCGATTTGAAGAAGATGTTGTACAGATTATACCATTTTTAGTACCTATGACTCGAGTATTTTGGCAAAATGTCAAGATAAAAATGTTGCCTACTCCAGCCAACTTTCACTATGTATTTAACTTAAGAGACCTTTCGCGAATTTGGGAAGGTATACTTAAAGTAAAAACCGAAGAATGTAATACAGTTGAGCAGGTATTAAAATTATGGTGTCATGAATGCACAAGAGTTATAGCAGATCGTTTCACTGCTGAAAAGGATAAAATTTGGTTTTTAGCACGTATGCGAATTGATGCTGAATCACATTTAGAAGATCTTTTTGAAAAATTTCCTAATGAACCATCATATTGGGTAGACTTTTTACGAGATGCTCCAGAGCCAATGGAAGATGATGACGAAGATGTGTCGTTAGAGCCTCCAAAAATCTATGAGGAAATACCAAGGTAATAAATGCAATTTTTTTAGCTCTGATTTTTTACTGATTTGATTTTATTTTCAGTTTTGAATTTGTAAAGAATAAAGTTATGTTTTTTATGTCTCAATTTAATGACCAAATACGTGGTTTCAACATGGATCTTGTATTTTTCGGTGATGCATTGAAACATCTAATGATTATTTCTCGTATACTTAGTAATCCTCGTGGCAACGCTTTACTTGTAGGTGTAGGCGGATCGGGGAAACAGAGTTTAACGCGATTATCTTCATTTATGGCAAACTATAAATTTTTCCAAATAACTTTAACGCGTGCCTATAATATAGGAAATTTAACAGAAGATCTGAAGTTCATGTATCGAATATCTGGTTTAGAGGGCAACGGTATGACATTCATATTTACAGATAATGAAATAAAAGAGGAGTCGTTTTTAGAATACATTAATAATATATTAAGCTCTGGAGAAATAGCCAACCTTTTTGCAAAAGATGAAATGGACGAAATTTACAATGAACTTATTCCAATAATGAAAAAGCAACAACCAAGAAGACCTCCCACACAAGAAAACCTCTATGATTTTTTCATTACGCGCGCTCGATCGAATCTACATATTGCTCTTTGCTTCTCACCGGTATATTTTTGATAAATTACAGATTATATATAACTTAATATACTTTTTACAGGTCGGGGAAAAATTTCGGCTTCGTTCATTAAAGTTTCCAGGTTTGATTTCTGGTTGTATAATTGATTGGTTTCAAAAGTGGCCCACAGATGCATGTGTGGCAGTTTCGCGACATTATCTCGGGGAATTGGAACTTGTTTGTAGTGCAAAAGTAAAGGATCAAGTTGTTGACATTATGAGTTGGATTCACGAATCTGTCCAAGATGCTTGCTTCAATTATTATGATCGTTTTCGTCGGTTAACATTTGTCACACCAAAATCATTGATATCATTTTTGGAAAGCTACAAAATACTTTACAAACAAAAACAAGTTCATATTGTTATTATGTCAGAACGTATGAGTTCGGGTTTGGACAAGTTAGATGAAGCAGGTGCATCTGTATCTGTACTTAAAAAAGATTTGGTTGAAATGAATAAAGTTATTGTGGTAGCTTCTGCAGAAGCTGAGGAAGTCTTGGCTACTGTAGAACAATCAAAAGCAGCAGCAGAAATTGTCAAAGTGGAAGTGGCGCACAAGAAAGGCTCTGCAGAAGTTCTCGTTAAAAATATTTCTGCTGTAAAACAAGTAGCTGAAGCAAAGTTAGAAAAAGCATTACCTGCGTTGGAAGAAGCTGAAGCAGCACTTAAAACTATAAAAGCAGCTGATATTGCAACTGTTCGTAAACTTGGAAAACCTCCATACTTGATTACTTTAATTATGGATTGTGTCTGTATACTATTCCGTCGCCAAGTAAAGCCTATTCGTCCTGACACTGATAAAGTTTTTTTACAAAGCTCATGGGATGAGTCGCTTAAAGTTATGTCAGACACAAGTTTTCTTAGAAAAATTGTTGAATATCCGACGGACTTAATTAATGCGGAAATGGTTGACATGATGATTCCATACTTTCAGTATTCGTAAGTAAACGAAATAATTTATTTCTATTAAAATTTTAAATACAAATGGAAATATATTTGATATACCTAGTGCATTTTTCCATTTTGACTCTTATGAGAGCGTATTTTGTTTTTTGCAAAATATAAATTTACTGGTGGCTAACTGGTTTTATTAATTATTTTCGAAAATGCAAACTCATTCAGATATTAACTTTATTTTATTGGTATCCAAATTTTAAACAAAAATCAAAGTTACATTAAATTGACAAGACACTAATAAAACCAAGTAAGAACGTTGCAGTCGGACGCAACCTACTGTGAAATACATTTTCAAATCTCAGCACCCCCATCTATCAAATTATATTTTAAAATTAATCTTAAATTTCCACTCTCGCCGCTCAAATTAGCTGCCGATTAAAAATTTTCATCGGAGGTGGCCGTTCCAATTTTAATCGAAGTTTAGAACCTTAGCAAAAAACACGTATCTTAGCAAAAACACGCACCACCAAAAATGAGAGATGTGGCATCTCTCAAATTGAGAGGTGGCATCTCTGAAAATAAGATAGATGCCTCGAACTCCGATGCGGTCTCGTCGATATTTTTATACTATTTCACGTAGTGATGTAGTATATTGGGTTTGTGCAATGTCCGTCATGCTGTCCGTCCGTCTGTCCGTCCGTCCGTCTGTCCGTATGAACGCAAACCATTTCCACGCTATTGAAGCTAGAGACTTGAAATTTGAAATATATACTCGTGTATACCCTCGTCTGATAATGTGTCAAGATTTTCCGAAACGCCCACTAGGGGCGTGGCAAATCGGAAAATGCATTTTCCTGTATCTCAGAAACATTACTTCTAGAAGGGCTGGAGAGTTGGGATTTTAACTGAACACTCATGTCGACATCCCAAAATAAAAAAGCTATGGCGGATATATCTACGCCCATTGGGGGCGTGGCAAATCGGGTCAAACTGTATCTGCTACAGTTTTAAAGCTAGAACGCCCAACATAGGCACGTGGGTTACTATTACGATCCCATACGGATCGCCCAAAAAATTTTATGGCCACGCCTACTAGGGGCGTGGCAAATCGGATCTGAATATTTAGTGATTTAACTAGTTTCGTTATATTTTGAGCACTATTGATGCTAGAGACTTGAGACTTGGTATATATACTCGGGTTAACATCCCACGACCGATAAGCTGTGGCCATCAGGGGGCGTGGCAACAAATATCAGCTTATATCTCCCACAGTTTTAGTGCTAGAAGCTTCAAAATTGGATGCTAAGTTACAGGGGGCCTTCTCTATCGATTCCCCAAAAATTATTGTTACGCGCCAAAAGGGGCGTGACATACAGAAAAATACCCTGTAATTTTCGCATTTTTCGAAAATAAGCTTCCTAACTTTACAATTATATTCTTAAAATCCCACTCTATGCACATGGCAAAAATTATTTGTTTACGGCCATTGGGGCGTGGCAAATCAAAACTGAAACATCTGCAGCTTCTGAGCCACATAATAACTTTGTGACCCTTGACCTTGTCTTTTGATTTGCCAAATTATATATATGTGTTAGAAAAGAATATTTAATTAATACAAAATAACTAAATAAAGAAAATATAACAAAAATATCAACATGACCGCACCGGGCTTCGAACCCACACCTCTACGCTGGCCAACGAACTTATATCATATACAGAGCAGTTAAAGAATATAACAAGACTGCATGCACAGTGTTTGCATTAAATTAAATTTAGTTTAACATGTTTCGCCATCTGTTTCGATTCGATGAGCAGCAAGCTCAGACGATAATAAAATGTAATTCTGGGAGTCATGCTTTACGCAAGCAGTGTCTAAGCCAATGGAAGGTCCGTGAATCCAACGGTGGTGCTCCTTTTGATAGCATATTAGCCAGATTCAAATCATAAACCTTGTTGGCAACAAATACGTTAAGTTTGGATGGTTCCTCCTTCAACCAAGACAAGACAACGGCTAAGTCTGATCACATTCAAGCAAGTGCAGTTTGTTTATTGTCTTACTAAGTTTGCAGAAATGCTGCACATAACTTAATTTTAGGCTTCAAAGGCACTTGATGAAAGTCCTTAGAAAATTCAGTAAAAATTGTTTCCAAAGATCAAACCTAGCGGATCGTAACACCGCGCAATAGTTGCCGAAACCGAGGGTTGTGTGTTTTCCAATACTGAAGCGCCCGCCGTCGATCAGGCAATGCCACCATGCACGCGGGAGCTGTGGTGGGGAGGACTGACGACTGGTACGTGAGCGAAAGTTCCTCTCAGTTGGTAACGAGCGTGGGAGGCACAAAGTCGCGTAAAACAGTAAAAGGGCTGGCTGCCGCCCTTACCGACCTGTGTATTTTTTCGTTAATTAAGAACTTCACCCCAGCTAAAATAAAATTTTTCATTTGTCAGAGCGACGGGTACTTTTCTTGCCGACTGTTGTCTCTATTACTCCAATTTCCTTACAATGTTTCTCCAGATTTGAGTGACCTCTATCAACGGATTCGTCTCCGGCAATGTGTATTCACTAGCATTTTTTTGATTAATTGGCTGATGAGTCACCCGCTGCTGCCCGATGCGGTTCGATATGCTTTGCCTATCTATCCGCCGGCTTCTACTGCCAACGCCTTAAGTGGTGACTCCCTCCATCGGGCCCCTGTCCTTTCTGATGTTTTTACACCGTTTGTGCGTCTTACCGGATTTCTCGGGCCGATCGTCGGATTAAAGCCACCGCACTCCATTGCGAAACTTTTACTCGCCACTGCATGACTGGCCGTTTCCTGACTGGCACCATGCAATCGTTCACACGCTGATGCTCACACATCGTTGCGACACTCGATGGCTTAATTACTTAACGCAGGCCAAGGCCCCATCTCCAGCCATGCTACTGCAGTATGTCTGCATGAGCGTCTTTCTCGTTTTATTCGGCCGGTGTTGTTACTTCGCTGCCACCCGAGCATTCGATCTCCAGCTATTAAGGTGACAAGCGGTGGCTGCTTCATGGTTATCGTCTAAAACATGCTTGAGCCGCTCCTTTATCACATACTATTTCCACACTATCGTGGCTGGGTTGATTCGGAATGTGTTTATATACTTTTCCGGCCATAAGCATAATTAGCATTATATAACTGGCAGAAGGAGGCATGGCAAGCCCAATAAAGTTTATATATTATTGATGTAAATACCTATATAGCACGAAAAGATCGAGTTTGTTTAAAAAAAATCTATAAGTGTTCACATTTCTTTGGAGCTATTGACACTTATGACACTTTTATTGACACATGAATTAAAGAAAGAAAACGTCAAACTGGAATTGCAGCAATTCAAGTGCCCACAGAGAAATCATTCCCGTGGGCTTTCGATGAGCCACTCTAACGCCAGATTATCCGTTACTACCTCGAATCTGTACCCTTTCACATAGCAACGCATCATCATGATCGCCCACACGATGGCCAGACACTCCTTCTCGGTTGCCGAATAATTCACCTCTGCCCGTAATAGCCTTAGACTCGAGTACGCTATTACTCGCTCTTCTCCCTCCACCGTTTATGTTAGCACGGCGCCCATCCCATAATCGCACGCCAAAACGGACGCAGCCATCAAGTTATCCTTGAGCTTTTAGAGCGCCCTGGGCCACTTCCACTTGACGTCTTTCTTCAGGAGTGACGTAATAGGCTGCACCAAGGATGCGAAGTCAGGTACGAAACGCCTCTACCACGATGCCATCCCTAGGCATTGCCGCAGCTCACTGTTGTTGGTGGGAGCAGGGAGTTTTCAGATCTCCTAAATCTTGGCCGGATCACACATGCCCCATGAAGAAGCTGCACTTCTTCCGGTTAACTTTGAGGATGGCTGTTCTCCGAAGCATCTCCTTCAAGTTAGGCGCCATCGGGATCTGGCAGTAACCACTCCTGATACCTAGAGTAGAGATGACACGTGCGGATAAGCGTCTGGTATCGAATGAGCGTTCAGCTGCCGATAGTCGATACACATGCGCGATTCCCCTGTTTGACGCACCGTGCGGACTCCTAGACGGCTCAGAGGTTCGTCATCCTTCATCCGCATCCCCTGCATTCGTCTTTACCCCGCTTTCGTCTTCGCATCCGAACGTTGCTGCCTCTGGCAAGCGGTCATTAATCGCCTAACCTGTTATCCTTGTCTCTCCATTAGACGTTTCAACCCTCCAGCCTTTATTCTACGGTGGCGACACCCTAGGGCTTAGCTTCCTTCTCCTTGGTCGTCGTATAGGTATCTCCCGTCATGGCACCTTCTACTGTCACACCTTAAGAGGCGGATGGCAACTCCTTCCCTCCGTCATCATGTGCAGCTCAGCGCATCCACAGCGCATCGCAGTCCCCATGGCACCAGTGATGCCAATTTAAAACAAGTAAGAAAACTTTAGTCAAAACCGCTAGACTAGGGTATACCCTGAACCCTGCGAAGGACCGCAATTTCAAGCATTCTTCGTTTCTTTTATATACACATGCATATGTACGTTCATTACAAGCAAAACATACACACACACACGAACGCCACACAAACGCCAGTCGCTGAGTTAGCTGTTTTATTATACCCTGAACCCTTTGAAAATGGGAAAATCAGGGTATAATGTTTTTGTTGAAATGTATGTAACAGGCAGAAGGAGGCGTGGCAGACACCATAAAGTATATATATTCTTGATCAGGATGACAAGCCGAGTTGATATAGTCATGTCCGTCTGTCCGTCTGTCAGTCTGTCCGTCCGTCTCTCCGTCTGTCCGTATGTATGAACGCGTCGTTCTCAGAACCTACAATAGCTAGAGACTTGAAATTTTTATGTAGGTTCCTGTATATCACGAAAAGATCGAGTTTGTTTCAGAAATTCGATAACTGTTATCGTTTTATTGGTATCGATTAAAAACGAAAATCTAAATTAAGTTATAAAATTCTATTTAATTCATCTTTCTATCTTGAGCTTTCAAATTTTGCATTTAGTGTTATTTGGGCCTTACTCAAATTCGGTTTTTGTTAAATTTTAGATGTCATGCCCCCTTTGCCTCAAATTTCTAACTCCCGTATATCAAATACTAGAGACTTGTGCTTTGGCACATACATACATATGGATGACATGATCGCGCCCAACAAGTTTGATCAAAATCGTTACTCTAGAAAGAAAGTAATTAAACATTTAATTTCGCATAACATTGCCATGCAAAGCAGCCAAAGAACAGCTGGCTCAGCGACTGACGTTTGTGTGTGTGTGCGCCTGTGCGTGTGTATGTATGTTTGGCTTGTAATGAACATACATATACATATGAATATAAAAGAAACGAAGAATGCACGGAATAGCGGTTCTTCGCAGGGTTCAGGGTATACCCTAGTCGAGCGGTCTCGACTAGAGTTTTCTTACTTGTTTTTTGATTTGATTTGATTTTAATATCCAAATTATCTTTAAAACAAGTAAGAAAACTCTAGTCGAAACCGTTCGACTAAGAGATCCCCTGAACCCTGCGAAGAACCGCAATTCCAAGCAATCTCCGTTTCTTTAATATAGATAAGTATATATATGTTCATTACAAGCAACACATACACACACACATACACAGGCGCATGCACACACAAAGCGCAAGGCGGTGCGTCAACTGTTCTTGGGCTTCTTTTTGTATGGCAATGCTATGGGAAATTAACTGTATAATAACTTTTCTTTCAGAGCAACGATTTTGATCAAACTTGCCAAAGCACAAGTCTCTAGTATTTGATATATGGGACTCATAAATTTGAGGTGAAAGGGACGTGTCATCCAAAATTAAACGAAAACCGAAATTGCGTAAGATCTAATCAACACTAAATGCAAAATTTGTCCGTCTGTCCGTCCGTCCGTCTGTCCGTATGTTTGAACGCGTCGATCTCAGAAGATGTAAGAGCTAGAGACTTCAAATTTTTTTGGAGGTTCGTGTATAGTACGATTCGATCGAGTTTGTTTCAAATATTCGATAACTATAATCGTTTTAATGTTATCGATTAAAAACCGATATCTTCATTTAGTTATAAAATTCTATTTAATTCATCTTTCTAGCTAGAGTCTTCAAATTTTGCATTTAGTGTTATTTGAGCCTTCTGCAATTTCGGTTTTTGTTAAATTTTGGATGCCACGCCCTCAAATTGCCCCTTCGCCTCAAATTGCTAAATCACGTATTTCAAGTACTAGAGACTTGTGCTTTGGAACATACACACATATGAATGTCATGATCACGCCCCACAAATTTGATCAAAATCGTCTAGAAAAAAAGTTATTAAACATTTAATATCTCATATTATCGGCGTCTTGCAGCAGCAGCGAAGCTGATGAGTCATAATGCACAGTTAGCAGATTGTGTGTTGGTGCGTGCGTCTGTGTGTGTATGCATATGTACATACATATAAAAGTAACGGAGAAGAGACTTGTGCTTTGGAACATACACACATATGAATGTCACGATCACGCCCCACAAATTTGATCAAAATCGTTCGACTAGAAAAAAAGTTATTAAACATTTAATATCTCATATTATCGGCGTCTTGCAGCAGCAGCGAAGCTGATGAGTCATAATGCAGATTGTGTGCTTGTGCGTGCGTCTGTGTGTGTTCTTGTGCGTGCGTCTGTGTATGTGTTTTTGTGCGTGCGTCTGTATGTGTGTATGTATTGCTTGCTACATATGTACATACATATAAAAGTAACGGAGAATGTTAGCGGCTCTTAGGAATCGCAGTTCTTCGAAGGGTTCAGGGGATCTCTTTGTCGAGCAGTCTCGACTAGAGCACTCTTACTTGTTTTGGAATATAATTTGTAAATTAAATTCGTTAACGGGTTTATTTGTTACTTGCATCTTTTCTTTTAGGGTACTGTCTAAGGGCATCTGCCACAACGTTTTCAGATCCTTTTCTATAGGAAATCTCGTAATCGTACTCTAGTAGTTAAAGTTTCCAACGAACTAATTTTGAATTTGGTTGTTTAAAATTCATTAGCCAAGTTAATGGTCGATGATCTGTAACGATTTTGAACCTTTGACCGAATAAATAGGGTCGGAAGTGTTTCGTTGCCCAAATAATTGCTAACATCTCTTTCTCAACCGTGGAGTAGTTTAACTCCGTATCAGTAAGTGTTCGACTAGCGAATGCAATCGGTCTCTCGTTGTTTTCTGAACCTTGTGATAACACGGCACCAATTGCCACATTACTTGCATCGGTTGTAAGGATGAATGGTTTGTCAAAATCGGGGTATTGTAGTAGCGGGTCATTGCAAAGTAGTGTCCTACAGGTTTCGAATGCGTTAGTGAACTCGTTACTTATCTTTACTGCATTCCTTCCTTTTAGCTGTTGTGTTAAGGGTTTTGTGATATTTGCAAAGTCCCTTATGAATTTACGATAATAGCCTAAAAGTCCTAGGAAAGATTTGATTTGCTTCTTGGTCTTAGGCATAGGAAATGATTTTATGGTTTCAATCTTTTTAGGATTTGGTTTGATTCCCTTATTTGTTACACTATGCCCAAATATTCAATTTCCTTTCTTAGGAAGTTTGATTTACTAGGTTGGAGCTTCAGATTTGCGTTGTCAAGTTTGGTGAACACTGTATGTAAATGTAACATGTGTTCTTGAAGTGACGATGAGAAAATGATTATATCATCTAGAGATATTAGGCAGTATTTGCCATTTAAATCTGTTAAAATGTTGTCCATAACTCTTTGGAACGTAGCAGGAGCGTTAGTAAGACCGACAGGCATTCTACCGAACTCGAAATGACCGTCAACGGTAGAGAAAGCTGTGTTATCTATATCTTTTGGGTGCATTTCTAGTTGGTGATAACCGCTGGCTAGGTCTAGAGCTGTAAAGTATTTTGATCTACCGATCCTATCTAGAACGTCGTTAATGTTGGGCATCGGATATCTGTCCTTCACTGTTTTTTATACCCTGAACCCATTGAAAATGGGAAAATCAGGGTATAATGTTTTTGTTGGAGGGCGTATGTATGTAACAGGCAGAAGGAGGCGTGGCAGACCCCATAAAGTATATATATTCTTGATCAGGATGACAAGCCGAGTTGATATAGCCATGTCCGTCTGTCCGTCTGTCCGTCTGTCCGTCTGTCTGTCCGTATGTATGAACGCGTCGTTCTCAGAACCTATAAGAGCTAGAGACTTGAAATTTTTTATGTAGGTCCGTGAATAGCACGAAAAGATCGAGTTTGTTAAAAAAAGTCGATAACTATTTTAATTTTATTGTTATCGATTAAAAACAATATCGAATGTTAGTTATAAAATTATATCTCCCACGTCTTTATAGCTAGAGTCCCCAAATTTTTTTTGTAAGTTTTATATTTATTTTTTCTAATTTTGATTTTTGTTAAATTTTGGATACCGGCTCCAAATTTCCCCAAATATTTAAATTGAGGTTAGTTGCACTCAAAGCCAGTAAATGAATGGGTTTACATTTTTAAAAATTGGAAAAAATGTAATAAAATATGTTGAACATAAGCTGAAAATTTCATTCAAATCCATTAATTCGCGCAGAAGTTATTAAACAAAACGTTTGGCCAATCGGCCAAACACGTGACCAGCAAAACAAAGCAAACTGTTTTCCTATACATGTGCACACATACACACATACACATTGAGCTGCGTGCATTTAGCAAGTTCTAAAACCCGCAAGTTTTAGTGTACATATTTCCAATAGATGGCGCTATGATTTGCGAATTATCAGCTGCTCAGTTGGTTCGAAACTTGGATGGCGCTATTCAATCGAACCATTTCGCTATTAGCTAAACAATTGAAATGAATTGAATTTAGTTTTCTGTGCGTTTATACGAAATGCTAATTATGCAGTATTTTAACGCAGATAGCGCGGGGTTTAGGGTATCTCCTAGTCGGGACCGCCGACTTGAGTTTTCTTACTTGTTTTTCGTTTAGTTTGCGGTAATAATTAACTAGTCTCCATTTGGCAATATTAGATTTATCTTTCTTTTTTGCTACTAGAAAAGTTGGAGAGCTCCAGGGTGAATAACTATGTTTGATTATATTTTGATCTAGAAGTTGTTGGATTTGGGCGTTAATTTCTTTCTTTTCTGTGATACTGTATCGGAATGGTTTTGTATGTATTGGAATTTGGTCAGTAGTTTTAATTTGGAAAGATTTTCTTTGACTCTTCTTCTATAGTGTGTAGAGTGAGTACTATTTTTATACCCTGAACCCATTGAAAATGGGAAAAAAGGGTATAATGGTTTTGTGAAAATGTATGTAACAGGCAGAAGGAGGCGTGGCAGACCCCATAAAATATATATATTCTTGATCAGGGAGAGAAGCCGAGTCGATTTAGCCCTGTCCGTCTGTCCGTCTGTCCGTCCGTCCGTCTGGCCGTCTGTCCGTCTGTCCGTATGTTTGAACGCGTCGATCTCAGAAGATATAAGAGCTAGAGACTTCAAATTTTTTTTTTTTGAAATTCGTGTATAGTACGATTCAATCGAGTTTGTTTCAAATATTCAATAACTATCATCGTTTTAATGTTACCGATTAAAAACCGATATCTTCATTTAGTTATAAAATTCTATTTAATTCATCTTTCTAGCTAGAGTCTTCAAATTTTGCATTTAGTGTTATTTGAGCCTTATGCATTTTCTGTTTTTCTTAAATTTTGGATGCCACGCCCTCAAATTGCCCCTTCGCCTCAAATTGCTAAATCACGTATTTCAAGTACTAGAGACTTGTGCTTTGGCACATACACACATATGAACGTCATGATCACGCCCAACAAATTTGATCAAAATCGTTCGGCTAGAAACAACATTATTAAACATTTAATATCTCTGCGTCTGTGTGTGTTCTTGTGCGTGCATCTGTGTGTGTGTATGTATTGCTTGCTACATATGTACATACATATAAAAGTAACGGAGAATGTTAGCGGCTCTTAGGATTCGCAGTTCTTCGCAGGGTTCAGGGGATCTCTTTGTCGAGCAGTCTCGACTAGAGCACTCTTACTTGTTTCTTCTAATTCGATTTGTATATTAAATGTTTTTGTGGTTAGAGATTGTTTAGGAATGTCTACTATAGCTTCAAGTTGTTTAAGAATGTCTATTCCGATGAGTCCATCAAGTAGTCATAAAAGTTGAACAGTAATAACGAATATGAAGTAAAATCGGAGAATTCTTTAAACAGAAGTAATTTGGTTTTTTGTGCAAGGGATGTGTATTTAACACTGTTTTGATATTGATTGATTTCTGTAAATTAATTTGATTTTCCTATGCTGCTCGTTTCCTGTGTCTATAAGGAATTTCAAAGGTTCGTTCGTTTCAATATGTAACACGATATAGGGAAGAGGTGATCATATGTTTTTACTGATTAGGTACCCTGACTGTTGTTTGAGGCTTCTGTCTGAAAATTTGCTTGTTCATTGTAGTTATATAATTGTGATTCTGACCGCACCGGGTTTCGAGCCCACACCTCTACGCTCGCCAACGAACTTATATCACATTTTCAGAGTTGCCACCCCTCTTATTTTGAGAGATGCCACCTCTCTCGATTTAGGTGCGTGTTTTTGCTAAGGTAAGGGTTCTAAGCTTTGATCCTAATGGAAACTGTCTGGCCACCTCCGATGAAAATTTTCAATCGGCAGCCAAATTGAGGGGCGACAGTTGAGATTTAAGGGTATTTAAAAAAATATATAATGTGATAAATACCCCTGTGGGCTGCTGGGACGTGAAATAGTATTTTGCTGTCGGTTGCATCCGACTGCAACGTTCCTACTAGTTTTTATACCCTGAACCCATTGAAAATGGGAAAAAAGGGTATAATGGTTTTGTGAAAATGTATGTAACAGGCAGAAGGAGGCGTGGCAGACCCCACAAAGTATACATATTCTTGATCAGGGAGAGAAGCCGAGTCGATTTAGCCTTGTCCGTCTGTCCGTCTGTCCGTATGTTTGAACGCGTCGATCTCAGAAGATATAAGAGCTAGAGACTTCAAATTTTTTTGGAAGTTCGTGTATATCACGATTCGATCGAGTTTGTTTCAAATATTCGATAACTATCATCGTTTTAATGTTATCGATTAAAAGCCGATATCTTCATTTAGTTATAAAATTCTATTTAATTCATCTTTCTAGCTAGAGTCTTCGAATTTTGCATTTAGTGTTATTTGAGCCTTCTGCAATTTCGGTTTTTGTTAAATTTTGGATTCCACGCCCTCAAATTGCTAAATCCCGTATTTAATTATTACTTGTGCTTTGGCACATACACATATATGAATGTCATGATCACGCCCCACAAATTTGATCAAAATCGTTCGACTAGAAAAAAAGTTATTAAACATTTAATATCTCATATTATCGGCGTCTTGCAGCAGCAGCGAAGCTGATGAGTCATAATGCACAGTTAGCAGATTGTGTGTTGATGCGTGCGTCTGTGTGTATGTTCTTGTGCGTGCGTCTGTGTGTGTGTATGTATTGCTTGCTACATATGTACATACATATAAAAGTAACGGAGAATGTTAGCGGCTCTTAGGAATCGCAGTTCTTCGAAGGGTTCAGGGGATCTCTTTGTCGAGCAGTCTCGACTAGAGCACTCTTACTTGTTTTTTTTTTTTTTTTTTGTATATTGCTCTTAATTTATTTTCACTTAGTGTGGAGTGGAGTGTATTATTATGTGGTGCTCCGGTGGTTGTATTCTTTTTGTATTTTGTTGTGTATGTTTATTGTGTTTATTATTGTTTATTGATTTTAGCAATTATGTATTAGTATTTAACAATTAAACTTTTTTAGCAATAACCGTTAAACAACTTCATCACTGTGTTCACATAAGCAATGTCCTTCTTGTTCGAGCTCTGTGTCGCAACTGATCTTGCAGTGGCGACTTATGTTAGTGTTTTTTACTACAAAGTAAGAAGAATTTTGTAGCTCTGTGGTACGAATTTGTGTCGCTGTGCACATTTTGCGGAATTAAGCGACGGAGATCGTGCCGAAAACAGATTAGTGGCGCCAGACATCGTATATTTTATATTTTTGCTAGTGACAACCGAAATCGAATTCCGTTAGGTCAGTCTTGAGCGCTAGGTTTCTGCTGAAGTGCAGAATAGGGGCACCAGAAATCGTGTGTTCTAGAGTGTCGTTAGTGGCGCCAAACATGCGGCATCAGCGACGAAAAGCAAAATAATTCTTTAGAATTAGAACAGCGACGCCGGATAATTTTGTGTTAGGATTATCACGCGACAGACGGTAATAAAAAAAAATGTGGTTGTGGCACTGTTCTTGTTAAATCAAAGATGAATTTGTAGTTATGCTGTGTATACGAGGGTCGATGTTGCCATCAAATCCGGTTTGCCAATATGTGTGATGTTCGTACATATCTGTGCGACAAGTCGTAAGTCGTTCCAATAGATCGATCTGAAATATTGTTTCGGCCGACGAGTCTTATGCAACAAGTCTGTACTACTTCTCACGACATGTTGGTCTCATCTGCTCATATGCCTTGAACGTATGATACAACGCAACATGCTAACTCAACTGAAATGTGTAGAATTTGTTGCCATGTATGGCCTTTCTTTTTTTATATTCCACCGTAGCACTTTTAATACTTAATATTAACACATGAGAACATCTCCCTTCTATTACATTTTATATGTACATACTCTTCTTTTTTTACTTAGATTTGTATAGCTTATGGTAATTGTAATTATGGGATTCCTCATTGTAGGTTCTTTGTCTGCGGCTGCGCCAGTTACAAGTCAGAGGACGATCAGGGCAGACTTAGGTTATAGATTAGGAGAGCCAACAGCTATGCAACTCCCCGCCCAATAGGGTTCCTTATGAATATTTATACAACTTTAATAAAACGTCCGCTTACTTCTCTGACTTAATTCAGACTGACTCTTTAGTCAGTGGTAACATGTATATATTATTGTCCATGTGTCGCGACTCGCGACATCCCGTTCGAGGTTTGAAGCTGACGCTTCGCAGAAAGTCTTGCCCACACGATCTAGAACAATCCAAGCGGCACCAAGGCGAGGCGGCTTGGTTGGGAACATCTCAGAGGGTACTGAGACAACTGAGATGGTAACTCACGCACACACAAGCGCAAGTCGTTGCGTTAGCTGTGCTTTGGCAATGCTATGGGAAATTAATTGTTTTATAGAGCAACGATTTTGATCAAACTTGTTGGGCCTGATCATGTCATCCATATGTGTGTATGTGCCAAAGCACAAGTCGCTAGTATTTGATATACGGGACTTACAAATTTGAGGCGAAAGGGCGTGGCACCCAAAATTTAACAAACCCGAAAAGGTATAAGGCTCACACTAAATGCAAAATTTGAAGATTCTAGCTATAAAGATGAATTATATATAGTCAAATAACGGAGCATCGATTTCGTTTTTAATCGATAACATTAAAATTAAGACAGTTATCGATTTTTTTTAACAAACTCGATCTTTGCGTGCTATACAGGAAACTACATAAAAAATTTCAAGTCTCTAGCTCTTGTAGGTTCTGAGAACGACGCGTTCATACATACGGACAGACGGACAGGGCTAAATCGACTCGGCTTGTCTCCCTGATCACGAATATATATACTTTTTGGGGTCTGTCATGCCTCCTTCTCCCTGTTACATACATTTCAACAAAAACATTATATCCTGATTTGCCATTTACAATGGGTTCAGGGTATAAAAAATTTTAATGAAAAATAAAATTTTTTTTTGCTTCTGCGAAACAGTACTTTTTCGTCCGCACTGTTAACCAAATATTGGTATAACAATTCAGTATATTTATGTTACAGTTCTGTTGGCTAGGCGCACCGGAAACATACGCCGCGAATCGGAATGGGTAATGGGTAATTTCGGCCGAGTTCACGCCGTACGACATCGGGTTGTCAATGCTCGGCTCACTCGTCCGATGCTCCGCCGGCTGAGACCGGAACGGGTTGTTAGGTCGCGCCTTTGTCAGCTTGACCAACACACCACTCGCTCGAGCCTTATTTGGCTTCACTTATCACTCGCTCGACCCCGCGTCTCTTCTTCGAATTGTCTCTAATCTCTCACATTCTCATACTCCGGAGCCAACTGCGTCAGCTGAGAGAGAGAGAGAGAGATTGAGAGAGATGTGAAGTCATGGTGCAGTACTTAAATCTGGTACTCAGGGGCTGTGTTATCGTATACCCTGTATAACTTCGTATCCGCGCTGTAGTTGGCGTGACGCATCAGAAACCTGATCTTCTCGAGATAGTTCTTGAAGTCTTCGCCCTTGCGCTGCGTATGCCCCCTGATTTGATTTTCGAGGCTCTTAAAATACTGCGGCGGCATGAAGAACTCCAAAAATGGGATTCGGGCCAGGAGGCATTCCTTAGCTCGCTAGTCTGTATTGTATGATTATATGCTGTCGATGTATTGTACATCTGTAAATCAGTTTGTAGAGTTAATTAGTCGTTAAATTGTTTTGCTAATTTAGTTTTTATAAATTTTTTGCTTTCTAGCTGTTATAAGGGTCGGGTCGCTATCTTTAATTTTGTGTTTTGTAAATCTAGCTGTTAATTTATTGCGTCTATTTTCTAGCCTGAAGACAACGTCGTTTTCTTCTAAAGTGGGTGAGTTAGGTATATAGTCATTAATTTTTATACCCTGAACCCATTGAAAATGGGAAAATCAGGGTATAATGTTTTTGTTGGAGGGCGTATGTATGTAACAGGCAGAAGGAGGCGTGGCAGACCCCATAAAGTATATATATTCTTGATCAGGATGACAAGCCGAGTTGATATAGCCATGTCCGTCTGTCCGTCTGTCCGTCTGTCTGTCCGTATGTATGAACGCGTCGTTCTCAGAACCTATAAGAGCTAGAGACTTGAAATTTTTTATGTAGGTCCGTGAATAGCACGAAAAGATCGAGTTTGTTAAAAAAAGTCGATAACTATTTTAATTTTATTGTTATCGATTAAAAATATTATCGAATGTTAGTTATAAAATTATATCTCCCACGTCTTTCTAGCTAGAGTCCCCAAATTTTTTTGTAAGTTTTATATTTATTTTCTCTAATTTTGATTTTTGTTAAATTTTGGATACCGGCTCCAAATTTCCCCAAATATTTAAATTGAGGTTAGTTGCACTCAAAGCCAGTAAATGAATGGGTTTACATTTTTAAAAATTGGAAAAAATGTAATAAAATATGTTGAACATAAGCTGAAAATTTCAAATCCATTAATTCGCGCAGAAGTTATTAAACAAAACGTTTGGTCAATCGGCCAAACACGTGACCAGCAAAGCAAAGCAAACTGTTTTCCTATACATGTGCACACATACACACATACACATACACTGCGTGCATCTAGCATATTCTAAAACCCGCAAGTTTTAGTGTACATATTTCCAATAGATGGCGCTATGATTTGCGAATTATCAGCTGCTCAGTTGGTTCGAAACTTGGATGGCGCTATTCAATCGAACCATAGATGACGCTATTAGCTAAACAATTGAAATGAATTGAATTTAGTTTTCTGTGCGTTTATACGAAATGCTAATTATGCAGTATTTTAACGCAGATAGCGCGGGGTTTAGGGTATCTCCTAGTCGGGACCGCCGACTAGAGTTTTCTTACTTGTTTTTCCACACATTTTAATTTAGTTTGATGCATTTTCTTTTGTATTTCAGGATAGATTTTGCAGCGGAATTCGTTGAGTTTAGTTAGGTAATCATGTTCGTTATTTATCTTAATTATTTGATTAAAAATGTGGGTTCGTCCTGTAAATAGTTCAAATGCTGTGTGGCTTGTACTAGAGTGTACGGCGTTTTTGTATATTATTAGGTATTCTGTCAAGATTTCATCATGTTCTAATTTTGATTTTATCTGTTTAAATTTGTCTTCAATCTATAGTTTTCTGTCAGAGACGAGTGGACTCTTTCGATGGGCGAGTTTCTTGAAGACTGCTGAAAGGAGGTCGTATGTAAAGTGATATTGTACTGTCAACAAAAATCACTGAATAGTTTCCCCGAAAATTCTGTGCCTTGGTCGTAGACAAGTTTTTATGGTATGCCGAAAGGACTGAAGAAGGTTTTCAGGTTCTTAACTACGTTGACTGTGTTTCTTCCTAGGAAGGGGTACGCTTATTTGAATTTAGAAAATATATCGATTAAAGTTAAATTGCAATTGTTATTTATTGTGTAGACTTCTAGGTAAACTATCCCTACAGGCATGTTAGGCTAGTAGTTGGGGAACTTATTGAGGTTGTCTGTCGCAGATTTTTGTTGTTATTATACCCTGAACCCATTGAAAATGGGAAAAAGGGTATAATGGTTTTGTGAAAATGTATGTAACAGGCAGAAGGAGGCGTGGCAGACCCCATAAAGTATATATATTCTTGATCAGGGAGAGAGGCCGAGTCGATTTAGCCCTGTCCGTCTGTCCGTATGTTTGAACGCGTCGATCTCAGAAGGTATAAGAGCTAGAGACTTCAAATTTTTTTTGGAAGTTCGTGTATATCACGATTCGATCGAGTTTGTTTCAAATATTCGATAACTATCATCGTTTTAATGTTATCGATTAAAAACCGATATCTTCATTTAGTTATAAAATTCTATTTAATTCATCTTTCTAGCTAGAGTCTTCAAATTTTGCATTTAGTGTTATTTGAGCCTTCTGCAATTTCGGTTTTTGTTAAATTTTGGATGCCGCGCCCTCAAATTGCCCCTTCGCCTCAAATTTCTAAATCACGTATTTCAAGTACTAGAGACTTGTGCTTGGCACATACACACTTATAAATGTCATGATCACGCCCCACAAATTTGATCAAAATCGTTCGACTAGAAAAAAAGTTATTAAACATTTAATATCTCATATTATCGGCGTCTTGCAGCAGCAGCGAAGCTGATGAGTCATAATGCACAGTTAGCAGATTGTGTGCTTGTGCCTGCGTCTGTGTGTGTCCTTGTACGTGCGTCTGTGTGTGTGTATGTATTGCTTGCTACATATGTACATATAAAAGTAATCGCAGTTCTTCGCAGGGTTCAGGGGATCTCTTTGTCGAGCAGTCTCGACTAGAGCACTCTTACTTGTTTTTGCTTTCATTTGTGTGAAATAGTACTATCGTATGAGGTGTGCATGCCCCTATGATTGTTGTCAATGTGATATTTGTCAATAGTTTTAGTTTGGTCTTCTGTGTCTATGATGTCTTTAAGTAGGGATTCACAACGTACAATTTTGTATAGATATTATCGGAGAAATATTTATTGAAGGATTCTTTGATTAGTTAAAAATGTCATCCGTTGTGAGTGCTGAAACTACTTTGCGTGGTTTTAAAATCAGTTTCAGTATTTTGGTTACTTCTGTCAGGTAGTATGTTTTTCTGTCTTAGCTTGTTTTTTAAAGCTGTCATTGAAGTGATATTAGGATGTTGTCCAGTGTTTGTGATGCAATGAGTACTGAAATCGTTAATGACATTCTTTGTAGATATACTACTGTCGAGCTGGTCTTGGTTATTGTCTTTCTGATTTAATTGTACTTCTATTCTGCTGAGGGCGTCAGCAACGACATTTTGTGACCCTTTTTTGTTCATTACGTCAAAATCGAGATCATTAAGGCGAGTCTTCCAACGAACCAACTTAGAGCTAGGGTCTTTAAAGTTAATAAGCCACGTTAGTGGTCTATGATCTGTGCCGATCGTAAACTTTCTATACTATTGCTAGCATTTCTTTTTCGACCGTTAAGTAATTTACTTCAAGTTCCGTCAGAGTGCTGCTGGCGAAGCATATTGGTCTGTCAATGTTTAATGATCAAAACGGCACATAGAGAAAAGTTACCTGCATCTGTCATTAGGGTGAATGGCTTTTCGTAGTCGGGATATTTAAGTGTGTGGTTGTTGCAAAGAAGGGGTTTAGAGAGCTCAAATGCGTCTAAGAAATCTTGGTAAATAACAATGGGATTTTTCCCTTTTAATTGAGCTGTTAATGGTTTGGATATTTCCGCGAAGTCCTTAATAAATTTGCAATGGTAATGGTAAACTTTTTACATCCTCAATTGTTGTAGGGTTTGGTTTGATCCCTTCCTGGGTAACAATGTGTCCTAGGAACTCGAGTTCTTTTTTTAAGAAGTGTCATTTTGAAGATTTTATTTTTAGGTTTACCTTCCTAAGTTCGGAGAAAATTGTTGAAATATCATTTATATGTTGCAGTGATTTCGAAAAAATGATAATATCATCTAAATACACCGTTCTTAAAAAAGAAACTTGCGGTCTGCAACCAGCAGCTTGCCAACAGCGAAGTCTTTTTATACCCTGAACCTAATGAAAATGGGAAATCAGGGTATAATGTTTTTGTTGGAGGGCGTATGTATGTAACAGGCAGAAGGAGGCGTGGCAGACCCCATAAAGTATATATATTCTTGATCAGGATGACAAGCCGAGTTGATATAGCCATGTCCGTCTGTCCGTCTGTCCGTCTGTCCGTCCGTCTGTCCGTCTGTCCGTATGTATGAACGCGTCGTTCTCAGAACCTACAATAGCTAGAGACTTGAAACTTTTTATGTAGGTTCCTGTATATCACGAAAAGATCGAGTTTGTTTCAGAAATTCGATAACTGTTATCGTTTTTTTGTTATCGATTAAAAACGAAAATCTAAATTAAGCTATAAAATTCTATCTAATTCATCTTTCTAGCTGGAGTCTTCAAATTTTGCATTTAGTGTTATGTAAGCCTTACGCAATTTCGTTTTTTGTTAAATTTTGGATGCCACGCCCCCTTTGCCTCAAATTTTTAACTCCCGTATATCAAATACTAGAGACTTGCGCTTTGGCACATACATACATATGGATAACATGATCACGCCCAATAAGTTTGATAAAAATCGTTACTCTAGAAAAAAAGTTATTAAACATTTAATTTCCCATGTCATTGGCATGCAAACAGCAGCCAAAGAACAGCTGACGCAACGACTGGCGCTTGTGTGTGTGTGCGCCTGTGTATGTGTGTGTGTATGTTCTGCTTGTAATGAACATATATATACTTATGTATATTAAAGAAACGGAGATTGCTTGGAATTGCGGCCAGGCGTTACTTCATGCACGCTTACAACTCTCACAACTTACTTAATACAATGCCTAGTCAAATGACTGAACATCGGCCGCGTTGAAAGGCCGCAGGGCTTAAATTCAAATTTCTACTTAAACTAACTTAAGACAAGGGCGCAATGCGATGAATTGGGCATTTGTAGGTGCCCGATTTGGTCTTTATGACCTTGACTCGCACACTACCATCTCCGCCGGGTATCGCTTCGGTCCCCACGCCGATCATCCACTGCTGAGGCGGAGCGTTGTCCTCTCCCACGACTCCACCTCGACGAGCACCGTTGCCAACTCGTCCTGGTGCAGCACTGCGCAGCCATTTGCATTGAGCAACAGGCCTTTCGCCGACTTCGTCGCTGCTTCCCCAAGAGGCCGTCGAAATGCGGTGATCGAGGGGAAATGAAAACAAACTCCATTCTTGGATCGCAGCTGAGTTGGCTCTGAAATTGGCTGCAAAGTCTGCCAACGTGCGCGCCGCACCCACCAAATTGTCGCAGTATAGCTTCCTGACAAGGCCACGTCGACCAATGAACCTGGATAAGCACATCAAAAAGGTTAAATCAATTACAAGCTCCATATGTACTGATCAGCCTTGTAAGGGCGTAATGGAATTCACGATCTCCTCAACTGCAACCGTAGTAATGACAGCTCTTCGCCTCTCTAACGACTCCAATTCCTTCGACAGCTTAATATGTGGGTTTGCTGGCCACAATTCTTCTGAATGTGGAAAGATTGAAGAGCGAAGTTCTTCAACTGTCTTTTTTTGTCTTTTGTTGGGACATGACACCAGGAGAAGTTGGTTGCCAACTCCTGAATGGTTTCTACTCGATTGGCAAAAAAGTGTTCAAATTTGATGATGGCACCAATGAAGAATGGACAATCGAGTAATTACTTTACCGTCCTTTACCGTCCCACACGGTAGCTAATAATTCCGCAGCACACTGTTCAAGCCACGGCACTGACTTCGTTTTCAGTGCGGCTACTTTGGACTTGGCGGTTAGCAACCTGATATTGATACCATCAACTGTTTGCACTCGTACGTATAGACAATAACCGTAGGCTCTTGCTTACGCATCAGCAAAACCATGGACTTGACAGCTTCTTGCTTTAAGCGTGCCTACGTAACGAGGTATGCACAAAGCATTTAACTCTGAAAAACAGTTATTAACTGCTTCCAACTCTTGTACCAGTTGAGCAGGTAATTGGTCATCCCATCCAAGCTTGTTCAACTACATTTCCTGCATCAGGACCTTTGCACGAGTTACAATCGGACTTAGCAAACCTAAGGGATCGTATAATCGTGCCACAAACGATAAAACGGACCGCTTGGTAGGATTCGAATCTCTTGGAGGCTCCATTGCGTATCTGAACACGTCAGCCTTCGGATTCCAAATTAATCCTAAGTACTTTGTGTCTTCTTGATGACCAATGACAATGTTGTCCTCTGCTGATTGAGCTGCAACTTACAGATTTCAGTTGGACGACCGTTTTGTAAGATGGAAGCCAAAACCTTGAAGACTTGCGATTAAATCGCGACAAGCATAAGTGTAATTCGCTCAAATACTTTGGTCTTCGAACTGCTAAGACGGATCAGTGTGCTTTTCTCTCCACACAAGTTGAAAGTTGCGCTGGGACTCGTCTAATTTTATTTGTCTGCGGTTGAAGCCCAAGGGCGAAGTCGAAAGCGTAGAAACGTTTGTCATAACTGAGGCTGAATAGTCGGACCCACCATGCGACAACTGAGAAGATGATTTGCTAGAGGCATCGAACACTACCCGCAGCTTTGACTTGTGACTTATGACTTATGACTTATGACTTATGACTTATGACTTATGACTTATGACTTATGACTTATGACTTATGACTTATGACTTATGACTTATGACTTATGACTTATGACTTATGACTTATGACTTATGACTTATGACTTATGACTTATGACTTATGACTTATGACTTATGACTTATGACTTATGACTTATGACTTATGACTTATGACTTATGACTTATGACTTATGACTTATGACTTATGACTTATGACTTATGACTTATGACTTATGACTTATGACTTATGACTTATGACTTATGACTTATGACTTATGACTTATGACTTATGACTTATGACTTATGACTTATGACTTATGACTTATGACTTTTAAGGCGGCGATAAATCTGGCGCATCATATTTAGTAGTAAGTTAGTCATAAGCTTAATTTGTATAATTATAAGTAATCTTAAGTATAGAGAATATTAGGTGTAGACGCAATGAAGCGCGGAGGCAGCCCATGAAGGGCCCGCCCTTATTAGGTTTAAGTTTGAAGGCGAATCCTTATATGCGCGCCGATGAACGGCAATGTAGCAAGGCACGCTGCGGCAAATTGAGAGATTCGTGGTGAGAAGCAGCGGCCGCGACAAATTGCATTGCCGAAGTAGGCGCGCGATCGGTCGAAGGGCGAGTAGGGCAGTCTGGAGTGAGTAGCGAGAAGTCAAGGGCGTATCGCCGCCAGTGAAGAGAAAGACACAAGTGAAGGTGAAAAGTTAGAATTGTGGAAAGTGAAAGTCAAGAGAACAAGGAAAGGAGACACTGGAGGAGGGTAAAAGAATCGTGAGTCATATATACATATAATTGAAATAAAAGAAACCGAAATCTTTGTGTTTTAATTTCGGAAAACGTATGTATAAGTGCTAACGAACTCCAGATCCCCTACGTTGGTGTGTTGTCCGTCAAAGCGTAAGACCAGCGGGTAAGTTCGAGCCTGCTGCCGCAGCCAAAGTTGATCGGCGCGGTGCAGCAATCGCTGTCGCGCTACTCCCAGGTGAGAGTAGCTCGCCAGCGGCCGTGAGTTGCCGTATTTCCCGTCCCCTACCCCAGTGCGTCCCAGCATCCTATAAATTGTCTTGTAGGTAACCCTGGGCCAGCCCCCGAGCTTCAATATCTCTCGCGCACTGTTTAACCGAATTGGCGCGCCAATTGCGAGTGTGGGCATCACAGACGTAAGCAAAACGGGCGGGGGAAGAGAAGCCGAAAATCTCGGCAGTAAACGTTTGTGCTAGCGCGCATAAGTTTAAACGAAGAAAAGGGGAAAAAGGAAGAGATAGAAGTAACGGCCGACGCGTGTGAATGCACTCGAGCCCAGCAATGAAGGGCGAGCGCAAAGAGAAGAGAGAGCGAGCGAGTGAAGCCGTGGCCAAGCGAGCGACGGCAGCCACCCACACACACACGCACAGAAGCGACGCGACAAGCGAAGGCACACTTGTGATCGACGTGCGAGAGAGAGCATTGTCGGTGCCGTTGGCTGGTCGTGGTGCGTGTGTCGGAGAGCGAGAGGCTGACCGTGGGTCGAGACCACGCAAACAAAAGTGAAATTTCGGTGCGCGGTGGCTCGAAATTTGTGCGGTAAATGTGGGGAACAGTAGGCCGAGGGCCATGATTAAGTGAGTGAAATAAGAATAAATAAAGTAAAATAAAAATTTAAATAAATAAAAATTTAAATAAATAAAAATAAATTAAAATAAAAATAATAAAATAAAATTAAAATAAATAAATTAAAATAAAAGCTTAAGTAAATAAAAAAAACGAAGTGCCAGATATTCGAGTTAACGATGCGCGAGGAGAGCCCAAGGTCGCGACCAATAACCGGGGTCAACGCGCTGACTCGGAGGTAGGATCGCGTGTGCCGATGTACTACGTGGAGCACGAAGGTCGGCCGCATAGGTGCTAAGCCGAACAGGTCCGAAGGTGGGGCATGTGCTAAGACGGCCAGTCGGACCCGTTGGGCTTCCTCGAGATTTTGGAAGAGAGAGCCATCACATATGGGAAACGGGCAAGGGCGTCCCCCTAAGGGAAGGGGCGACGCCAACCGATCGTAGGAGAGCTGCGTGAGCGTCCGTTGGTCGTGAAGGAAGGCCGGATCGTCGCACGAGTCAGGATCGCCGGTCGCTAGATGGACGCTACGGTCGACACAGGGGCCAGTCGTAGCTTCATGGGCGAGGACTGCGTGCGGAGGAAGGCGATCACGGGAAAGGTAGAGAAGGTGCACTCGCACATCAGGCTGGCGGATGGGTCGTCGTTAGATGTGAAGAAGCTGATGAGGGTGCAGGTGGATCTCGCCGGCAGGGCCGTGCAGATAGCACTACTCATCATGCCGACCATATTGGACCAGGTCATCCTAGGGATAGATTTCCTGACCGCCATGGGGACGACCGTGCACTGCGGAGATGCCGAGCTACAAATGAGGACGGAGGCCGCGCCACCAGGGAAAGAGTTGCCATCCGGATCCAAGGATACGTCGTTAGAGGGTGCCCCAAGAGAAAGACGGCAGACGCCTGCACGACGACCAGGGAAGAGGAAGCCCAGATCCATGATGAAGCCGCCGAAGAACGAATGCAGTGGTAGGGAGATAACCAACGAAGCGGAGATTGTAACAGGCCAGGCGATAGACGATTGCTTGCCCGAGAAAGGAGGGATCGGATGCGAAGGACGAGGTGGAGCCGACCGCAGGGGATGCGGCTGATCTAGAAAGTGGGATAAAGAGATTCCTCGAGGACGAACTGAAGGGGTGTCCCACGTCGGCGAGCATAGCATCCGGATGAGGGATGACAGGCCTCTGAAGCTATGCAGAAGGCGATTGACGAGCAGATGGAGGAGCTGCTTCGAATTGGAGAAATTGAACCGTCTAGGAGTCCGCACAGTGCGCCAACAGGCCTCTGAAGCAGAGGTATTATCCCAAGAATCCCGCTATGCAGAAGGTGATTGACGAGCAGGTGGAGGAGCTGCTTCGAATTGTAGCAATTGAACCGTCTAGGAGTCCGCACACTGCGCCAATAGTCTTGGTGAAGAAAAAGACAGGGGAATGGCGCATGTGCATCGACTATCGGCAGTTGAACGCTCATTCGATACCCGACGGTTACCCGAGGTTACGTCACGCGCGTGTCATCTCGACGGTAGACCTAAAGAGCGGCTATTGGCGAATACCTATGGTGGCGGACAGTAGGGAATGCACGGCGTTCACTGTGCCGGGGGCGGGGTTTGTTTCAATGACGATATTGTGGTGATAGGCGCTGATAAAGAGCAGCATATGGCGAACTTGGGGAGGTATTTCGGAGGTAAGGGTTCTAAGCTTCGATCCTAATTGAAACTGTCTAGCCACCTTCAATGAAAAGTTTTAATCTGCAGCTAATTTGAGCGGCGACAGTGGGGATTTAAGGTTAAATTTTAAATAATATAATGTGATAGATGCCCCTGTGTGCTGCTGGGACGTGAAATAGTATTTCGCTGTCGGTTGCGTCCGACTGCAACGTTCTTGCTTGTTTTTGATTGGATTGTTGAAGTGTTAATTAGTTTCAGGATTTGGTTGAGCTACAAAATGATTTTGGTTTGTGATCGGAATATCGTTGGTTAATTTATACTTTTTATTGCATAATTAACAGTTTGGGACTCATAGTCTATAACGGCTTGTGCTTCTGAAAGCATTTTTCTACCAATTAATAGATCATAATCTGGTGAAAATTTATGTAAAAGAAATTCACTATTATTTTTAAACAAGTTGTTAAAAGGACAATAACCTTTTTTGTGATAGTTTAAGGTCCATTGCTGGTTTACATAAAACAGTAGGTATCATGAATTTGTAAATTAAAAACATTGGATGTCATCATATTGTCAGTAGATCATGTATCTATTAAACATTTAAAATTTTTGCCTTTATAAGTGATAATTAATATAAGACATAGGGATGGTTTGGTTGAAGAAATGCTGAAAATTTTTGAATATTGGGACTTGGGGGTGACGGCTTAAAATTTTGATCTTGTTTTATTTTATTTTGGTTTGAATTTAGACAGGGTTCTTCATAAAAGTTTTTTTTTACTGTAATAAGTTTATTTAAGATCTCAAATCGGGAATTTCGCAATTTATAATTCGAATGCAAATATTTGTAGGTAATTGTACCCTGAACCCATTGAAAATGGGAAAATCAGGGTATAATGTTTTTGGTTGGAGGGCGTATGTGTGTAACAGGCAGAAGGAGGCGTGGCAGACCCCATAAAGTATATATATTCTTGATCAGGGAGAGTAGCCGAGTCGATTTAGCCCTGTCCGTCTGTCCGTCCGTCCGTCTGTCCGTCTGTCCTTCTGTCTGTCCGTATGTATGAACGCGTCGTTCTCAGAACCTATAAGAGCTAGAGACTTGAAATTTTTTATGTAGGTCCGTGAATAGCACGAAAAGATCGAGTTTGTTAAAAAAAGTCGATATTGTTATCGATTAAAAACAATATCGAATGTTAGTTATAAAATTATATCTCCCACGAACCATAGATGGCGCTATTGGCTAAACAATTGAAAATGAATTGAATTTAATTTTCTGTGCGTTTATACGAAATGCTAATTATGCAGTATTTTAACGCAGATAGCGCGGGGTTTAGGGTATCTCCTAGTCGGGACCCCCGACTAGAGTTTTCTTACTTGTTTTTGAATTAAGACGTCAATACTAGTTTTAATTAACCGTGCATACAATATTTTTTCGTCTTAATTATTTTCTAATTCTAGCTTACTCATCAATGTCTGTCTACGGTGTTCTGCTTCCCCAAAATCAATTGTTTCCGAAGTTCAGCCCATGTTGTCAGGTTGTTCATTGGCAAGTGATAGCATGACTTCGGTGCTGATGCAGCTTTCGACCAGTCCGAAGAGTATCGACCTTTGCCTAGCATCATTGGTGGTGTAAAGTGCTAGTAGTAGTCGAATCGATTTATGAACGTATATAGAGCGTTCTTATTTCCGGTGAATTTTTCCACATTTTTCAGTTGATTGATCACTTGTGTCATACTCGCATCAGAAAGGGGTGTTGTTGCATCTCCTTCCATTTTGTCATTTAATTTTGTGTTGGTTGGTTGGGTTTTTTTTTATATTTTTTTTCAGTTAATTTTATTTATTATAAAATTGTTTTTGGGTCACTTAGTTTAACTCCAGTTTATTTTATTGTAATTGTTTTTCTTTGATTATAGTTGCTTAGTTTTTTAACTTATTATTTAGGTATATGGTTTTGTATGCAATGGTAGCACTTTCGAATGTTAATGAGAGAACCAGATGTAAATTCAAAGACGGAGTCAAGGTTCACTTATGACAACTTGCTTTATTCACTATTACCTTAAGACAGAAGACAAATTCATCATTGGCTTATTATATATGCTATTGAAACTACGCATCAACATGACGCGTCGATGCAACTGTAATTTTTGGCGACAGTTGCCCCCGTTATTCTCAGAATTTTGACATTGCTTGTGTATTGTGATTCCCGACTAATTGTTGTTTGGACATCTAGTTTATTCTGGATTTAAAAATCAAATCAATTCCAGTTTTGAACTTAAGGCTAACTTATGTGTGTCTGTTGAATATCAGGATGTTTGCAACTTTTTTTGTGATGCATGTTCCTGGAATCTAATGTTTACTTGTGAGTGACCAATGTTGCTGTTACATTAATAATATTGACATGAGAATGTTTATGTATATTGTGGACATGATCTGTATGATTATGTCACTTCCCTCTCCTTAACAGGCGAGCCTGCGAGTCAAGGTGACACTAAAGCTATCGTAAAGTTGATTGTGTCATCTTGATATTTGATCGTGAATTGGTGTCTTACGTTTATTTATTTATTTATTTATTTTATTTTATTTATTTACTTATTTATTTATTTATTTATTTATTTTTTTTTTATTAATATTACAAGATACATGTTTTAAATATCTTTTGGATGGTACAATGGTGTAAAACACTTATCGCTTATAGTTATGTTATTTATTTGCCATTTGCATTGATTGATACTTATTATCAAGTTGATAGCCATTATGATCAGCGACATTGGGAAATGAGACACAATTAAAATGTTATTATTTTGAAGTTAATTCAAGTGTTTCGATTATTGAAGCTGTTAAGACTGTCATAGGTAAGTAGTTTTGGATTAAAATAATGTAATCGATAGTATGATTATGAAGTAGAAACCTGTGGGATTTGAATTTGATTTATTTTCTTTCATTTTTATACCCTGAACCCATTGAAAATGGGAAAATCAGTGTATAATGTTTTTGGTTGGAGGGCGTATGTATGTAACAGGCAGAAGGAGGCGTGGCAGACCCCATAAAGTATATCTATTCTTGATCAGTATGACAAGCCATGTCCGTCTGTCCGTCCGTCCGTCCGTCCGTCCGTACGTTTGTTCGTATGTATGAACGCGTCGTTCTCAGAAACTATAAGAGCTAGAGACGAAGCATATTGGTCTGTCAATGTTTAATGGTCCCTATGACAAAACGGCACATAGAGCAAAGTTACCTGCATCTGTCATTAGGGTGAAGGGCTTTTCGTAGTCGGGATATTTAAGTGTGTGGTCGTTGCAAAGAAGGTGTTTGGAGAGCTCAAATGCGTCTAAGAAATCTTGGTATATAACAATGGAATTTTTCCCTTTTAATTGAGCTGTTAATGGTTTGGATATTTCCGCGAAGTCCTTAATAAATTTGCAATGGTAATGGTAAACTTTTTACATCCTCAATTTTTGTAGGGTTTGGTTTGATCCCTTCCTGGGTAACAATGTGTCCTAGGAACTCGAGTTCTTTTTTTAAGAAGTGTCATTTTGAAGATTTTATTTTTAGGTTTACCTTCCTAAGTTCGGAGAAAATTGTTGAAATATCATTTATATGTTGCAGTGATTTCGAAAAAATGATAATATCATCTAAATACACTAGACATAAGTTACCTATGGAGTCGGTCAAAACGTTATCCATCATCCTATGGAATGTGGCTGGAGAGTTTTTTAATTCAAAAGGCATACGGATGAACTCGAAATGTCCTTTTTCTACAGAAAACGCAGTTTTAGGTATGTCTGCGGAACTGAGCTGGATTTGGTGGAATCCGCTGGCCAAGTCTAGTGTTGTGGAATAAAATGCCTTACCAACTGTCCTGACAAAAGGGCTCTGTAATATACACCGTTCTTAAAAAAAGAAACTTGCGGTCTGCAACCAGCTGCTTGCCAACAGCGAAGTCTTTTTATACCCTGAACCCATTAAAAATGGGAAAATCAGGGTATAATGTTTTTGTTGAAATGTATGTAACAGGGAGAAGGAGGCGTGGCAGACCCCATAAAGTATATATATTCTTGATCAGGGAGACAAGCCGAGTCGATTTAGCCCTGTCCTTCTGTCCGTCCGTCCGTCCGTCCGTCCGTCCGTCCGTCTGTCCGTATGTATGAACGCGTCGTTTTCAGAACCTATAAGAGCTAGAGACTTGAAATTTTTTATGTAGGTTCCTGTATAGCACGAAAAGATCGAGTTTGTTAAAAAAAATCGATAACTGTCTTAATTTTAATGTTATCGATTAAAAACGAAATCGATGCTCCGTTATAAAATTCTATTTAATTCATCTTTATAGCTAGAGTCGTCAAATTTTGCATTTAGTGTTATGTGATCATTGCACAGTTTCGGTTTTTGTTAAATTTTGGATGCCACGCCCCCTTCGCCTCAAATTTGTAAGTCCCGTATTTCAAATACTACAGACTTGTGCTTTGGCACATATATACATATGGATGACATGATCACGCCCAACAAGTTTGATCAAAATCGTTACTCTAGAAAAAAAGTTATTAAACATTTAATTTCCCGTAGCATTGCCATGCAAAACAGGCAAAGAACAGCTGACGCACCGACTGGCGTTTGTGTGTGTGCGCGCCTGTGTGTGTGTGTGTAAGTTTGGCTTGTAATGAACCTACATATGCATGTGTATATAAAAGAAACAAAGAATGCTTGGAATAACGGTTCTTCATAGGGTTCAGGGTATACCCTTGTCAAGCGGTCTCGACTAGAGTTTTCTTACTTGTTATACCCTGAACCCATTGAAAATGGGAAATCAGGGTATGTTTTTGTTGGAGGGCGTATGTATGTAACAGGCAGAAGGAGGCATGGCAGACCCCATAAAGTATATATATTCTTGATCAGGATGACAAGCCGAGTTGATATAGCCATGTCCGTCTGTCCGTCTGTTCGTCTGTCCGTCCGTCTGTCCGTCTGACGGACGGACATGACGGACATTGCACAAACCCAATATACTATATCACTACGTGAAATAGTATAAAAATTCCAGACTTCAAAGGTAAATTCATTTCAACTACGGACGCATGTAATGTAGCTCTTGGAGCTGTACTTTCTCAAGACAGACATCCCATCAGTTTTATCAGCAGAACTCTCAATGACCACAAAACTGACTACAGTGCCATAGAAAAAGAAATTTTAGCTATTGTTTGGGCAACAAAAACCTTTCGACACTATCTTCTAGGACGACACTTCGAAATCAATTGTGACCATCAACCATTATGTGTGTTATATAAAATGATGGAGAGTAAAGTTGTCAGAATATGATTTTGGTATAAAATACATAAAAGGAAAGGAAAACCACATAGCTGATGCTCTATCGCGAGTAAAAATAGAACAGACCTATTTCGGAGAAGAAACACAACATAGCGCTGACGAAGACAATAGTAATTTAATTTGCATTACAGAGAAACCGATAAACACATTTAAAAGACAAATTATATTTTCTAAAGGTATTCCAAATATTACGAAACAAAATTACTTTAAAAAATTAATTATTCACATTACATATTGTGAGGAACAATATATGCAGGCACGTCACAACCTGTATACTTGCATGTATTTGCTGTGCATTTATATGGGTGGGCGTGCAGGCATATAAATGTTCCACACAGCGACGCGAGTACGGTAAGAGCGACCCTCGCGACTGGAAAGGGTCAAAGGCGAGCGATGAGTCGTCTCGCTCGCTCTTACCAATTCAGCGATTTACTCGCGTCGCACTCTCTGCGTTGATCGTGCACCGCTAGCCGAAGTGCCGTTCGTAGCCGCGAGAAAGTAGCTATTACTTTCACTCGCAGGCGTGTAACGGTGCTTCGGCCAATGAGAGGCTGCCACGCGATCACGCGTATTTGGCGTCGCGCAAAATCAGGCGATGTTGCCGTTAAAGCAGAAAACGAAGAGGAGACAGGCCCCGCTACAGAGAGCCGAGCCAGGCCCCGCTCCAGAGCCGAAGTAGGGCCTGCGGCGCTGCTATAAAAAGGCGCTCACGGCTCGGCACTGGGTCAGTCGAGTCCAGTGAAAAGTGAAAGTGCCGAGCGTCAACGGAGTGAAAGTATAAAGTGAAACGAAGTGCAACGAAGGACAACGAAGGACAACGAGGGACATAAAGGACATCGTGGGATACATACAAGGATATTCAGAGGAATATCCTGGACGCATACCAAACCGTATCCTCGAGGACAGAGGTACGGCCGGCAGCTGGTGCTAGAGCAGCGTAACCTGAACAGGAGAGTAAGGTTAGTGAGGGTAGCCGTGCGAAAGCAACGTAAGCCTTCTGAGACACAGTCTAGAGTGCCAGCGAGTACATCCAGTTGTAGGAGTGCGTGTGGTGATCCCAGCGAACCGCTGGAGTCTACAGCGCGTATCCTGGCGTACCCTGGAGTGCTCTGCAACCTCTAGACGGCTCAGAGGTTAATCGATCGCTAGCCGGAGTGCTTCTCACGGCAAAACTACGATCCTGTGGAGATCAGCGTGCGCTAGCCCAGTCAGCTCTAAGGTGTGCTCGAAAAGCGTTCCAAGGAGTGGCGTGCCCTACAACCAGGAGGAAGAGGTACGTGAGAGTAGTCGTGCGGAAGAGCGCACGTCTTTGAGGCGCGGTCTAGAGTGCCAGCGAGCGAATCCAGCAGTAGGAGTGCCTGTGATACTCTCGGCGAACCGCTAGAGATCACAGCGCGTATCCTGGCGTACTCTGGAGTGTTCTGCAACCTCTAGACGGCTCAGAGGCTAACCGCTCGTTAGCCGAAGTGCTCCTCACGGCACCTACGAATCCTGCGGGCTTAGCCGTGTACAGCTATAGCCTAAGAAATCACTTTGCTGTACTAAAATAGTTATATCTACCAACGTGAATAAACCAGTTTATATTATTAAATCTAAAAGCAGGACTTATTATTTATCGGCAGGCGCCCAACATATAAATTTGTTGGCACGAACACACAGTCGGCTGAGTGCGGCCCGGCTTAAACTCGGGGCAAACCGAAGGTTCGTTACAACTGGCGCCCAACGTGGGGCCCTGCGATAAATAGAGTCGATTTAATTGCTTTTAGACAAATATAAATATGGTGCGAGCGTGGGTATATAACCTTAAGAAAGAGGAGGTGATACGCTACGGCCTGGAGTTCGGAGTGAGCCTGTCAGGCACTCTGGACACAATGCGGAGGCAATTCGGCGAGTGGGTCGACGAGCACGAGGGAAGGATTCCATTTTCCCTGAGGCTCGCCGACATAGCAGCCCTCCATGGGCGACGGTCGCCACGAAGAGAGGAAATGTTGACCGCCGTCGAGGAAGAGGATCTGGAGGATCGAGAGGAGAGGACACAAGGCCCGCGAGTATCACTGTCATCCACTAGTGCCGCCGCTGCCCGCCTTAATGAGACCCAGCAAGGACCCTGGAGAGCCACATCCACTCCACAGCCCGAAATGAGGACGCGAGAGCCGAGTTTGGCAGGGCTCGATTATTCCAAGGTGGCCAAACAGGTGCGCGAATGGGGCTTCCGATTTGATGGCACATCGAAGCCTCTGGAATTTCTGGAGCAGGTGGAGTGGTCGGCCGACACATATGGCCTAAATCTGGACCTGATCCCGAGGGCGATGCCGGAGCTGCTCAAAGGCATGGCTTTGAAATGGTACGTGGCCAATAATCGACACTGGACGTCGTGGGAAGCATTCGTGAGCAGCTTCCAGAGATTCTTCTTGCCGAGAGACTACCTGGAGAACATTAAGGAGGAAGTCTCGAGGCGGAAGCAGATGCTGGGTGAGGCGTTCAAGCTGTATATGGTGGAAATGCAGACCCTGATGAGGCCACTACGCTATGCGGCGGATCGGGAGATGAAGCTGATATATAATGGCAGCTTGCCGGATCTGCGCGCCTATGCTCGGCCTTACCAGTTCCGGAGCCTGACGGAACTGATGATGCTGGCAGAGGAGTTCGAGGACTTGGAGAGGGATCGGGAGAAGCTGAGGCAGCAACACAGGCAGAGCAAGCCCAGATTGATGGCTATGGGCGACGCTGAATGCGAAGGTGAGTCCACCTACCACCGCAGCATGGCCGCCGAAGAAACGTGTCCACGGCCGGCACCAAGAACTGGTGTGGCAGGGCCAAGGACGCACATCCAGAATCCTGCCAGGGCGTGCCGTAGGTGTGGCCAAGAGGGCCACTTCGCCGTGGAATGCCGCAATGAAGCGCTGAAGTTTTGCTGGCAATGTGGGCGCATTGGTGTGAGAACGATTGCCTGTTGCCAGTCGGGAAACGGGCTGAGGCACCCGCCATCCAGGGGCGAGCGGGAGCAGCGTCGCGGCGGCCCCAGGCACTGATAGGCCAGCTCGTGGATGAAGGCACACAGATCTCGGCGATCGTAGCCATCGGAGCAGAGGAGCTTAAGGCTACGATCGACACGGGAGCCACCAGCAGTTTCGTGAGCGAGAAACTGGCAGGCAGGCTCCGGGGATTGGGTGTGCTGCGCCCCACACGGAGGCGCATCCGGTTGGCGGACGGCAGTTGTTGCCAAGTGGAGGCAGCGTTGGAGTTGGAAATCAGGCTGGGGGCACAGCAGGTCGTCATGCCACTGCTCATATTACCAGGTGTGATCGATGATCTGGTACTGGGCTGGGATTTCTTGGCCAGGATGGGCTGCACGCTGGAATGCGGCGGCTTGAGTCTGAGGATCGGGCCCAGAGATTCGCAGCCCAATGAGCCAGTGGAGGCGAAGTTGTCGGTGGCAGTCGCCAGTGCGGAGGTGGAGCCCAGAAGCCAAATGGAGGCGAATCCAGGATCGGCACACCCACTTCATGAGGATGTGGAGGTGGACGCGTTCCTGAGGCAGGAATTGGCCAAATTCCAGCAGATTAAGGGCACCACTGACATCACCGAGCACCGGATCACGATGCACGACAAGCGGCCAATAAAGCAGCGATACTTCCCGAAGAACCCGAAGATGCAGGCGGAGATCAACAGCCAGGTAGATGAGCTCCTGGCTAAAGGATGCATAGAGCCCTCGAAGAGCCCACACAGCGCTCCCATAGTGATGGTGCGGAAGAAGAACGGCAAGTGGCGGCTGTGCGTGGATTTCCGACAACTCAACAGCCGATCTGTAAAAGATGCATATCCGCTGCCTCGAGTGCATCACATTCTGGACCAGCTTCGAGAGGCTCGCTACATAACGAGCCTGGACTTGAAGGATGGGTATTGGCAGATACCCATGGAGGAGGCCAGCCGACCACTCACGGCATTTACAGTTCCAGGAAAGGGGCTGTTCCAGTGGAAGGTGATGCCGTTCGGCCTTCATTCAGCACCAGCGACTTTCCAGAGGGCTCTGGATCAAGTCATTGGCCCAGAGATGATGCCGCATGCTTTTGCGTACCTCGATGATATCATCGTCATTGGGAGGACCCGCCAGGAGCATATAAACAACCTGCGAGAGGTGTTCCGGCGGCTGAGAGCTGCCAATTTGAAGATCAACATCGACAAGTGCGATTTCTTCAAAAAGGAGCTGAAATATCTGGGCCACAAGGTGACGGAACATGGCATTCGTACGGACCCAGAAAAGGTTGCCGCGATTGCGGAACTTAAGCCTCCCGCAAACGTGAAGGAGTTGCGACAATATGTGGGCGTGGCATCCTGGTATCGCCGCTTTGTGCCTGACTTTGCGACCACAGTACACCCACTCAATGCGCTGTTGAAGAAAGGAGTCAAGTGGGAGTGGACCGAGGAGCGTCAGAGGGCTTTTGACACGGTAAAGGCCAAGCTGACGGAATCACCAGTCTTGGCATGCCCGGATTTTTCGAAGCCGTTCTGCTTACAGACAGATGCGAGCAACTATGGGCTCGGCGCAATTCTGACGCAAACTTCAGAGGATGGAGAGAGGGTCATCTCCTATGCCAGTCGGACACTGAATAGCGCGGAGCGGAACTATTCAGCAACGGAGAAGGAATGCCTAGCGATCGTCTGGGGCATCCGGAAGTTGAGGCCTTACTTGGAAGGCTATCACTTCGTGGTGGTGACCGATCACATGGCGCTGAAGTGGCTCAACTCCATTGAGAGTCCTTCAGGCAGAATCGCCAGATGGGCATTGGAGCTACAACAATTTGACTTCGAGATCCGGTACAGGAAGGGCAAGCAAAATGTAGTAGCCGATGCTCTGTCGCGACAGCCTCTGGAGGAAGAAGTTTGCCGCTTGGTCGCAAGCAAAAGCCAATCAGCTGGGACGGGATGTCGCTGGATGGCTAAGCTTCGCCGAGATCTCCACCAAAACGCACAGAAGATGCCAGACTACCGGGAAGAGGCGGGGAATGTATACAGGCACATTCCTCATCAAGCTGGCCATGAAGATGTGGCTGCGTGGAAGCTATGCGTGCCGAGCGAGCAGCGCAAGCAGGTTCTGGAAGAGAACCACGATGCGGCCACCGCCGGTCACCTGGGAAGCCGGAAAACGATTGCTCGAGTGGCAGCAAGGTACTACTGGCCCGGTATGTATCGAGACGTGCGAGGATACGTGCAGCGCTGCGAGCTATGTCAGCGCTACAAGGCCAGTCAGCTCCAGGCGGCCGGACAGATGCTGACCCAGATCCCTGAGGAGCCATGGGTGACGGTGTGCGCCGACTTTGTCGGACCGCTACCCAGGTCGAAGCACGGTAACACCATGCTCTTGGTGTTTATCGACCGATTCTCCAAGTGGACGGAGATGGTGCCGTTGAGAAGCGCAAATACAGCGGCGCTTCAAAAGGCATTCAGGGAGCGGATCGTGGCCAGATTTGGAGTGCCGAAAATGCTCATCACGGATAATGGCACTCAATTCACGAGCCGTGCCTTCAAGGGATTCTTGGATGAGCTAGGAGTGCATCATCAGTTGACGGCGCCATACACGCCTCAAGAGAATCCCACAGAGAGGGCCAATCGCACGGTCAAGACGATGATCGCTCAATTTGCGGGCAGCGATCAACGTTGTTGGGACGAGGCGCTACCAGAGTTGACACTGGCCGTCAACAGCAGCGTCTCGGCCTCTACAGGGTATTCCGCAGCCTTCCTCACTCAAGGGCGTGAGCCAAGGTTACCGAAGGCCTTGTTTGACGCACAGACGGTGGGAACAGGCCAGGCAACACAAGCACCCACGGAGAGAGCCACCAAATTGGCCGAAGTGTACCAGATTGTAAGGCGAAATCTGGAAAAGGCGGCTCAGGATCAGGCGCGGCATTACAATCTGAGGCGGCGACAGTGGAAACCCGCCATAGGGGACAGGGTGTGGGCGAAAGAGCGCCACCTGTCTAATGCCGCTGAAGGATTTGCGGCAAAACTGGCTCCACGATACGGAGGACCGTATACAGTGGTCAGTTTCATCTCGCCGGTCATATGCCGGATCAAGGCGGAGACTGATAAGCACAGCCGGACGGCTCATGTGTCCGATCTGAAGCCATATCAGGCGGAGGCGGGTGAGTCTGAGCACATTATTTAAAAAAAAAAAAAAAAAAAAAAAGGGTGAATACACATAGCTATGTGTATTGTTGTTGTTATTGCCACCCGAGTTTATTAGAAAATTTTTGTTAAAAAGTGTGCAATATTTATATATTGACTTCAAAACAAAAACGCATAAATTCGGCAACAGCGCAAGTGCATTAAGAATATCAGCGCGCGCACGAAATAACGCCGAAAACAACAACAATCGTATTCCCGCAAACAACAACAGTGTCAGCTGTAACTGAGGCGAGCCCTCTTTAGGGCAAACAACAACAGTATCAGCTGTAACTGTAGGGAGCCCGCGCCAACAAACAACAACAGTGTCAGCTGTAACTGTGATGCGAGAGAGCGCCGTCACAAACAACAACAATCTCGGCTGCACAGCGCGGCTCATGAAGACGAGCGCAAAAGCATATGCGAAAACGGACACCACCACACACGTAGATTTGCGTACGCCCACGCACTTGCAAATGCACATGCACGCTCAAGCCACGGCGAGAGCATTGGAACAGTGGAGAGCGAGAGAGAGAGAAAAAAAAAACAACAATGCGGCCGGGCACAGAGGCCAATGAACTCGGGCAGCTGAGCGGCGATCGCTACGCCCGAGGCGAGCCGAAGCTGGGGTCGCGAGAACAAGCGAACGCCTGCAGCTGTGCGGAGAAAAAGAGCGGCTACAACAATAACAACAAGCGCGCATCGCACGAGCATAGCCCTAATATGCAAAACGGGCAACAACAAAACAGCTGGAATCGGCAAACATAGCTCAAACATGTAAAACGGGCAACAACAACCATATGCGACCGTCAAGGGCAAAAGGGCAAATGCGTAAATTAAGCGGCAAAGATAGGGAGCTGGAAGTCAGCGCTAAGGATGGGTGGTTAGAAGAGTGCACCCCGCGCTAGAAAGGGAGCAGTAGAGGGCACAGGATCCGTTAGGTGCTGCCATAGCACTGCCAGCAGAGCGGCGGCAGAGGCTATAAAAGGGCGTGTTGGTGGCAGTCCATAGGGACAGCAACGTGGAAGGTGATAGCGACGAGGGAGTGACATCGACGTGGGAGAGAAGCACGTCTGGAGTGTTGGCAGACTCAAGGGAATGGGCTCGCAGGAGATTTCAGCGCCAGACTTCTGCTACGTAGCTGGAGGGTCTGGGTAGTGAAGCTAGGGCATCGGCAGAAGAGACGAGGCCGATCCTCGCGCACTGGCCAGCGAATCTGCTGGAGCTGTGCGCGAATGAGGAGTATGCCAAACCGTCTGCCCGGTGCCAGCGTGGCGACACCCCAGAGCCAGTTCACGAACGTCGTCTGGTGCACCGAAATTTCCCGCGGAGCCCGGAATCCCCATTAGTGGGTCCCCGAGGGTGAGAGGAGCCAGTCGCCAGGGTCCGAAGCTGGCAAAGCTCGCCTAGAAGTGGCCGCACGAAATTGGAGGCGCCGCCACTGCAGCCAATACACGGCCACAACACAGCCGAGTGGCTGGCGGCGCGTGTAACATGGAAACAGGGTCATCTACTGCAGCGGCGGACGGAGCATGGCCAAAGGGGCATCAAGGAGTGAAGCTGCCTAAAAACCGAGGAAGTTTTATTAGAATTTGGTAAATATTTTAATAAAACACTTTGTTTTGCTTACCCGTTGTTGTGACAGTGTTGCCAGCAGGGTGTCGATCAGCAGTGAGTACGGCGTTGCCACTGGGTGGATCGGCATCGCGTGCCAGGTGGCAACACTGAGCAATGCGGTGGAGCAAAACAAAGAGGAGCAGAACGGTTTGAGTGGCGCCAAATTTAAAAAAAACTTCGGACAAAGTTAAAACACGAAAGTTTCGTGTTTACCGAAGAAAGAGGGGAGTGTGAGGAACAATATATGCAGGCACGTCACAACCTGTATACTTGCATGTATTTGCTGTGCATTTATATGGGTGGGCGTGCAGGCATATAAATGTTCCACACAGCGACGCGAGTACGGTAAGAGCGACCCTCGCGACTGGAAAGGGTCAAAGGCGAGCGATGAGTCGTCTCGCTCGCTCTTACCAATTCAGCGATTTACTCGCGTCGCACTCTCTGCGTTGATCGTGCACCGCTAGCCGAAGTGCCGTTCGTAGCCGCGAGAAAGTAGCTATTACTTTCACTCGCAGGCGTGTAACGGTGCTTCGGCCAATGAGAGGCTGCCACGCGATCACGCGTATTTGGCGTCGCGCAAAATCAGGCGATGTTGCCGTTAAAGCAGAAAACGAAGAGGAGACAGGCCCCGCTACAGAGAGCCGAGCCAGGCCCCGCTCCAGAGCCGAAGTAGGGCCTGCGGCGCTGCTATAAAAAGGCGCTCACGGCTCGGCACTGGGTCAGTCGAGTCCAGTGAAAAGTGAAAGTGCCGAGCGTCAACGGAGTGAAAGTATAAAGTGAAACGAAGTGCAACGAAGGACAACGAAGGACAACGAGGGACATAAAGGACATCGTGGGATACATACAAGGATATTCAGAGGAATATCCTGGACGCATACCAAACCGTATCCTCGAGGACAGAGGTACGGCCGGCAGCTGGTGCTAGAGCAGCGTAACCTGAACAGGAGAGTAAGGTTAGTGAGGGTAGCCGTGCGAAAGCAACGTAAGCCTTCTGAGACACAGTCTAGAGTGCCAGCGAGTACATCCAGTTGTAGGAGTGCGTGTGGTGATCCCAGCGAACCGCTGGAGTCTACAGCGCGTATCCTGGCGTACCCTGGAGTGCTCTGCAACCTCTAGACGGCTCAGAGGTTAATCGATCGCTAGCCGGAGTGCTTCTCACGGCAAAACTACGATCCTGTGGAGATCAGCGTGCGCTAGCCCAGTCAGCTCTAAGGTGTGCTCGAAAAGCGTTCCAAGGAGTGGCGTGCCCTACAACCAGGAGGAAGAGGTACGTGAGAGTAGTCGTGCGGAAGAGCGCACGTCTTTGAGGCGCGGTCTAGAGTGCCAGCGAGCGAATCCAGCAGTAGGAGTGCCTGTGATACTCTCGGCGAACCGCTAGAGATCACAGCGCGTATCCTGGCGTACTCTGGAGTGTTCTGCAACCTCTAGACGGCTCAGAGGCTAACCGCTCGTTAGCCGAAGTGCTCCTCACGGCACCTACGAATCCTGCGGGCTTAGCCGTGTACAGCTATAGCCTAAGAAATCACTTTGCTGTACTAAAATAGTTATATCTACCAACGTGAATAAACCAGTTTATATTATTAAATCTAAAAGCAGGACTTATTATTTATCGGCAGGCGCCCAACATATAAATTTGTTGGCACGAACACACAGTCGGCTGAGTGCGGCCCGGCTTAAACTCGGGGCAAACCGAAGGTTCGTTACAATATGATAATATGACCAAGGACAAAGCCGAAAAATACTTAATTGACTATTTTTGTACAGAGACCAGTGTAATATTTATAGACAGTGATGCAGACTTTGAAATCATTCAAAATTCACATAAAGAAATTATCAATACTAGCCATACTAAAATTCTTCGAAGTCTAATTCAACTAAAAAATATTAACTCATATGCCGAATTTAAGGAACTTATTTTAAAAACTCTTACACCCCGGAATTCAAAAAACAAACAGTCTCTTGTGTGAAATGTACTACTACCCCAACAGCCAATTCTCACACAAAATATAATAAACGAATGTAGCATTTGCAACTTAACAAAAACTGAACATAGAAAAACAGACATGCCTAGGAAAACCAATATTATTAAAAGCTGATCGAGACGGAGCAGCTTAGCACTCAAAAAATGGCTTGAGAGTGAAGGAGTAGAAATACAATCGAATTCTACAAAAACAGGAATAGCAGACATCGAACGACTACACAAAACAATAAACGAAAAAATAAGAATAATCAACACTTTAAATGACGAAGAAAACAAACTTAGTAAAATAGAGACTATTCTTTACATTTACAATCACAAAACAAAACATGACACAACTGGCCAAACACCTGCACACATATTTCTTTATGCTGGACAACCAAAGTTAGATACCCAAAAATAAAAGAAAAAGTTATAAACAAAATTAACAGTGACCGACACGAATATGAAGTCGATACTAGATATCGAAAAGGACCATTACAAAAAGGCAAATTAGAAAACCCCTTTGAAGCCAATAAAAATGTTGAAAAGATTGATCCAGATCATTACCAAATTACAAACAGAAATAGAATTACACGTTACTATGAAGCACAATTTAAACAAGTAAGAAAACTAGTCGAAAATGCTCGACTACGGTATACCATGAACCCTGCGAAGAACCACTATTCCGTGCATTCTCGGTTTCTTTTATAATACATATGTATATGCATGTTCATTAGCAACACATACATACACAAATACACAGGAGAACGCACACACAAACGCCAGTCGGTGCGTCAGCTGTTCTTTGGCGTGATCATCCATATGTATGTATGTGCCAAAGCACGGGAGTTACAAATTTGAGGCAAAATTTTAAAAAAACCGAAATTGCGTAAGGCTTACATAACACTAAATGCAAAATTTGAAGACTCCAGCTAGAAAGATGAATTAGATAAAACTTTATAGCTTAATTTAGATTTTCGTTTTTAATCGATAACAAAAAACGATAACAGTTATCGAATTTCTGAAACAAACTCGATCTTTTCGTGATATACAGGAACCTACATAAAAATTTCAAGTCTCTAGCTATTGTAGGTTCTGAGAACGACGCGTTCATACATACGGACAGACGGAGAGACGGACGGACAGACTGACAGACGGACAGACGGACATGACTATATCAACTCGGCTTGTCATCCTGATCAAGAATATATATACTTTATGGTGTCTGCCACGCCTCCTTCTGCCTCTTACGTGCATTTCAACAAAAACATTATACCCTGATTTCCCATTTTCAATAGGTTCAGGGTATAAAAACTGTTTGAATAATTGTATTTTTCGAACTGGACCAGAGGGCCATTGGATTCCCGCCAACTTTTTCCATGCTTCACTCGCTGTTAAACAATATTGTATATAATTAATTTGCGACGATTTGACTCATCTTCTCATCTTTGCTGTAGACTTCTTCTGCTCAGCTGTATCCACCTCATTTTTTACTAATCAACCACTTTCCAATTATCACCGTTCACAAGTCAAAGGGGGCCAACAGACTTATCATCTGCACTGACCACAAACTATAATTTTCAATATCTAGTTTGTCGATTGTAAATAGTGAACTCATTTTATTTTTTAATTTTACAAGCTTTTATCAATAAAGTATAGAAGTCTTTTCCACTGCCAGTTTTTCTTTCTGCTGCCTGACTAAGAATACATATGTACATATGCTGCAGTACAGGCAGCCGAAAATAATTTAAAAGAACATATGGAATAGAACAAAAAAGGAATAGGCTAAAGCAGTGTCTCTTTACTTAAATTTTAACATACATGCATATTGAAAAGAATATTTTATTAACAGAAAATAATAAACAAAAATTAATTATGGACATGACCGCGCCAGGGTTCGAAGTTCGAAATTCTTCAATAGAATCACTCTCATTTTTGGCTTTGCGTGTTTTTCTAAGGCTCTAAACTTTGATGCAAATTGAAATTTCGATAACCAACTCCTGTAATCGGCAGATTATTTGAACGTTGGCTATGAAAAATTAAGATTATTTCAAAATATAATGTGCCAGATGTCTCTATGGGGTGCTGGGTCGCGAATAAGTATATCGCAGTCGGTAGCGCCCGACTGCACCATTCTAACTTGTTTTGATTATTATAACTCTTATTGTCGGCGAGGTGACAATTGCCTCTCTACCTCGTTGGTAGTTACGGTAATTCCTGCATTTGTTATTGTTATCATGCTGGTATAATACAGTGCTGGAACTTCCAGTGCTACAATGAATATATTTGATTGGTTTACCAACTCGAACCTGTACCCTTCCAGGTAGCAACGGATCATCCTGATCGCCCACACGATTGCCAGGCGATTTTTCTCCATTGCCGAGTAGTTGATCTGCGCTCGCAATAGCTTTTGGCTCACGTACGCTATCACCCTCTCCTGCCCTTCAACCTTATGCGGTCCTAACCGATAATCGCTGGCGTCAGTCACTATCATTAGACGCCTTTCTTAAGGAGCTACGTCATCGGTTGCACCAAGGATGCGAAGAAAGGCACACATCGCCTGTACCACGACGCCATCCCTTGCCATTGCCGCATCTCCTTGAAGTTGATAGTAGCTGGGAGTTTCCGGATGACCTCAACTAATCCCCTTCCCCAGTCACCAAATGTCCCAGATAGACTAGCCTTTCACTGAATTCACTGTATTTTATCCTGTTAACCTTGAGGTTGGCGCCCTCAGCCTGCGGAACACCTCCTTCATGTTATCCGTATGCTGCTTCTTGTTTTCGCCTATCACCACAATGTCATTTAGATACGCAAAAGCGTAAGTCTCCATCTCTAGCCCAATAACCGTGTTGAGCGCCCTCTGGAATGTTACCCCTGCCGATTGCAAACCGAATGGCATCACCCGCCATTGAAACAAACCCCGCCCTGCCACAGTGAACGCCGTGCATTCCCTACTGTCTGCCTCCATCGGGATCTGCCAATAGCCGCTCTTCAGATCTAGCGTCGAGATGACACGCGCATGACGCAACCTCTCGAGGAATGAGCGTTCAGCTTCCGATAACCAATGAACATGCGCCATTCCCTGTCTTTGGCGCACTCTGCTTCAGAGGTTTGTCATCCTTCATCCGTATGCTATGCTCGGCCACGTTAGACACCGCCTCGAAATTTTCGAAAAGCGCCAGCTCTTCCTCTAGGAATTGCTTTATCCCATTCTCCAGATCCACCGGTCATTCCTCATCCCCTGCATTCGTCTCTACCCCGCCTTCGTCCTCGCATCCGAACCTTCCTGCCTCTGGCAAGCGTTTCTTAATCGACTGACCTGTTACCCTTATTTCCTCGTTAGCCGTTTCCACCCTACAGCCTTTATTCTCCGGCGGCGATACCCTAGGGCTTGGCTTCCTCCTCCGTGGTCGTCGTGTAGGCAACTTCTTCCCTGGCGTCGCGGCCTCGGTCCTCATGTGCAGCTCAGCGGATTCACAGCGCACCGTCGTCCCTATGGCACGCAGAGGAAATCTATCCCTCGCATGATCCTGTCCAGCATGGTTGGCATGAGGAGCAGTGGCATCTGCACGGTCTTGCCTGCAACAAAAGCATGCACTCTCATTAACTTCCTCACCTCCAATGACAAACCATCCGACAGCCTGATCCGTGACTGAATATTCTCGACCTTCCCTGCGATCGCCTTCCTCCGCACGCTATCCTCATTCATGATGCTACGGCTGGCTCCCGTGTTAATAATAGCGTGCATTTCCTGTCCAGCGATCTTGACTCGGGCGACGATCCTGCCTCCTCCCACTACTAACGGGTATTCTCGTAGCTCCTCGTTGATTACTTGGTGTTGCTCCTTCCCTGCAGGTGACGGCCCAGCCGCATGTATGTCGTGCGGTTGCAGCAATCCATGTGTCATTTTCGACCTTCCCATTCTGCTGTCTCTGGCAAAGTATCATGGCTGCGCTCATGTAAAGCATAATCACCACGAATCGGAACCAAGCCATCATATGAATAGTTTATACCGGATTCACGCCAGTAAAGGGGTTGTTTTGCTGCGCCTACCGTCACTACGACGCGTTTCTTCGTTGATACCTCACGTTCTCGCACTCTGCCGCCAACTGCGTCAGCTGAGAGAGAGAGATGTGAAGTCGTAGTATAGCACATACAGTCGGTACTCAGTCCGATTCTCGCATTCCCCACCTTCGGACCTGCTCGACGATGCACCTATGCGGCCTAAGCTCTGGCTCCATAGATGTTATTGGAATGCGAAGCCCCATACCCGGGATTGCGCGTTTTACCCGGATCTCGGGCACCCCGCTAACCCACGGGATCCTTGGTCGGGTTCGATACTTCGGCATGGAGGAAGCCCGAATCCAGATGAGGCAACTCCGAGGTACAGCTCCGCCAACCGGCCCAAACCTCCGCAGAATATCCACCACTCTGGATGCAACTAACTGGCGGGCACGCTGGTTACTGTTACGATCCAAAAAAATTGCCTAAAAAATTATATGGCCATGACCAATGGGGCGTGGCAAATCGCAACTGAATTAATAGTGATTTTACTAATTCTGTTATATTTGGAGCACTATTGATGCTAGAGACTTGCGACTTGGTGTATATACTCGGGTTAACATCCCACAATGGAAAAGTTGTGGCGGATATATCGACGCCCACAGGGAGCGTAGCAACGAATATGAGCTTGTATCTCCCACAATTGGATGCTAAGTTACTAAATTAACTAAATATTATTGCTACGCCCCAAAAGGGGCGTGACTTGCAAATATCCTTATCTTTTGATTTGCCTATTTACATATTATTTGAAATAATATAAAGCACAAACGGAATAGAACAAAAAATGGAAGAGACTAAAGAACTCCTTCTCAATGCTGTTTTATTTCAATATGTTTGCTACGCGCGCTTTGATTATAAATCAACAGCTTCGCCTTCGGCTCGAATCCCATCTCGTTGATCAGCTTTGGATGCTGTAGAGAGTGGTACGTACTCTGTTGAATCACAGCTTAAGTTAGTTTAAGAGTAGCAGCAAATTAGTTAAGAGACTTAAAATGAAGTATTAGAGTTAAACATGAATTCTCTTATAATATAAGTTAGCATGCAAGCGCACAATTGCATTCGGCAGTGCAGCTGTCGCGAGCGACATATGAATTGCATTTTTTCGTTCATGTGCACCGCACGCACACTGCCAGCCTCTCCGCGCCGAACTGTCCAATAAATAATAAGTTGTTGAACACACAAGTGTTTTTATTTAAATATTTGTCTTTCGATTTTTCATTGGCGCCCGAGCAGGGACTTTTCTTCGCGGTTGTCGGTCTAATTATTAGACATTTCGAGGCTACTTACGAGCGAGCATAACTTTTTGGAGCTGCCTCTTTTCGAGCTGGATCTAGAGGGATTCTGGAGGTGGACCATTATCAGCGCGGAGTTGAAACCAATGCCCAGAATTGAGCCAATGAGCGACTATTCTGATGACCAGGTAACAGTGCCAAAACGAATCAGTGCATAAAAATCAGTGCAGTTATATGTAACTACATACATACATACATACTTGTATGCAGTCGCACTTAAAAGACCCAAAATAACCTAAATTGTTGGCACAAGTGATATTCGTTTCGGCACTGATTTAATAATTGTGTTATTTGGTAGTGAATAGTCGAAGCAAACAGCAATAATAAATACATTGAAATTAACTCGTGCATTATTCATTTAATTATTTATTAATAATTCGCAAAATTTGATGTGGCTTATACATATATACATACATACATACATACATACATACATACCTATGTGCACTTGCCGTTCTCTTGCGTTCTGCTATTCGCTTTGATCGACGGTTATTCGGTGGTGGTTTTTTCTTTACCTTTGCTCTCGCGTTCTCTTCCAAATTGGCACATAAGAAAAAGCGCGGGTCGCTGTACATATAAGTT
>JAWNPL010000059.1:0-50330 GCA_035047545.1 Drosophila paranaensis
CAAACACGTGACCAACAGCAAAAGCAAGCTGTTTTCCTATACATGCGCACATACACACATACACATTGAGCTGCGTGCATCTAGTAACTTCTAAAACCCGCAAGTTTTAGTGTATATATTTCCAATAGATGGCGCTATGATTTGCGAATTATCAGCTGTTCAATAAATCGAAGTATGGATGGCGCTATTCTATCGAACCATAGATGGCGCTATTGGCTAAACAATTAAAAATGAATTGAATTTAGTTTTCTGTGCGTTTATACGAAATGCTAATTATGCAGTATTTTAAAAACGCAGATAGCGCGGGGTTTAGGGTATCTCCTAGTCGGGACCCCCGACTAGAGTTTTCTTACTTGTTTTAAAAGGATTTAGTGATAAATGCGAACTAAAAATAAGTCGATTAATTTATAAAAAGTCAAACTAAAAATAAGTTGACTAATATATAAAACGATCATTATAAAAAGTCAAACTAAAAATAAGTTGACTAATATATAAAAAGATCATTATAAAAGTCCAGCTAAAAATAAGTTGACTAATATATAAAACGATCATTATAAAAAGTCAAACTAAAAATAAGTTGACTAATATATAAAACGATCATTATAAAAAGTCCAACTAAAATAAGTTGACTAATTCGTAAATCGAACACAAAAGTCAAACTAAAAATAAGTTTGCAAATCAATAAAATAACACAAAAAGTACACATCTCAAGCTGGCAACCAGAAAACAAAGGAGAGCAGCTAACTACGACAAGAACAGAATGGCACAAGCTAACCCACAAATATCACCGGAGGAGTTAATGGAGCAGTTGATCAACAAGGTGCAACAGCTAAAGGAGCTACATCAAGCTTACGTTATGCTACAAGACAACAAAAATGCGGCTCTGAAAGAACGGTTGTTTAAAAATATAAATTATTTGGCAACGTTCACGGGAACAGGTGACATTTCGATTAACTCGTTCTTCAGTAGCGTAGAGTACCTTCTCCAAGGAGTGGAGGACTCTCAACTAAAACGAGATGCCACTAGGACAATCTTCTACAAGACTATCCAAGGACAGGCGAAGGATGGGGTCATCAATGTGCCGGAACCAGAAAACTGGGAGCTAATCAATTCAACCCTAAAGCTGAGGTATCGACCGGACACGGAACCCCATCAAATTTACCGTAAAATTTATGAGTTACGAGTAGTATTAAATAACAGTTTACCATCAATTAACAGTTTACCATCAACATGATAATTTTATAGATTTAAGTAGTGTTGAAAGTTTATTAGTAAATGCAGCTAAAGAAATGACTCAAGGTACTTTACTTGATAAAGTATATGAAGAAAGAAATTTAAATAAGATTTTAAAAATAATGATGTTACGTAGATACGAAAATAGTTGTATTAGATTCCAATATAAAACAAGTAAGAAAACTCTAGTCGGGGGTCCCGACTAGGAGATCCCCTAAACCCCCGCGCTATCTGCGTTTTTTAAAATACTGCATAATTAGCATTTCGTATAAACGCACAGAAAACTAAATTCAATTCATTTTTAATTGTTTAGCCAATAGCGCCATCTATGGTTCGATAGAATAGCGCCATCCATGTTTCGATTTATTGAACAGCTGATAATTCTGCAAATCATAGCGCCATCTATTGGAAATATGTACACTAAAACTTGCGGGTTTTAGAAGTTGCTAGATGCACGCAGCTCAATGTGTATGTGTGTATGTGTGCACATGTATAGGAAAACAGTTTGCTTTTGCTGCTGGTCACGTGTTTGGCCGATTGGCCAAATGTTTTGTTTAATAACTTCTGCGCGAATTAATGGATTTGAATGAAATTTTCAGCTTATGTTCAACATATTTTATTACATTTTTTCAAATTTTAAAAAATGCAAACGCATTCATTTATTGGCGTTGAGTGCACCTAACCTCAATTTAAATATTTGGGGAAATTTGGAGCCGGTATCCAAAATTTAACAAAAATCAAAAATAAATAAAATAAATATAAAACTAACAAAAAAAATTTGGGGACTTTACGTATAAAGACGTGGGAGATACAATTTAATAACTTCATTCTGATAACATTTTTAATCGATAACATTATAACGATAGTTGTTATCGTTTTTTTGAAACAAACTTGATCTGCGCACTGTATGCAGGGATCTACATAAAAAATTTCAAGTCTCTACCTCTTATAGGTTCTGAGATCGACGCGTTCACACATACGGACGGACGGACGGACAGACGGACAGGGCTAAATCGACTCGGCTTCTCTCCCTAATCAAGAATATATATACTTTATGGGGTCTGCCACGCCTCCTTCTGCCTGTTACATACATTTCAACAAAAACATTATACCCTGATTTTCCCATTTTCAATGGGTTCAGGGTATAAAAATTGAAGACTCTAGCTATAAAGATGAATTAGATACAATTTTATAGCTTAATTTAGATTTTCGTTTTTAATCGATAACAATAAAACGATAACAGTTATCGAATTTCTGAAACTCGATATGCGCGCCCTATTATGTATTTTATATGTATGTACATATGTAGCAAGCACCAACACACAATCTGCTAACTGTGCATTATGACTCATCAGCTTCGCTGCTGCTGCAAGACGCCGATAATATGAGATATTAAATGTTTAATAACTTTTTTTCTAGTCGAACGATTTTGATCAAATTTGTGGGGCGTGATCATTACATTCATATGTGTGTATGTGCCAAAGCACAAGTCTCTACTTGAAATACGTGATTTAGCAATTTGAGGCGAAGGGGTAATTTGAGGGCATCCAAAATTTAACAAAAACCGAAATTGCAGAAGGCTCGAATAACACTAAATGCAAAATTTGAAGACTCTAGCTAGAAAGATGAATTAAATAGAATTTTATAACTAAATGAAGATATCGGTTTTTAATCGATAACATTAAAACGATTATAGTTATCGAATATTTGAAACAAACTCGATTGAATCGTACTATACACGAACTTCCAAAAAAAATTTGAAGTCTCTAGCTCTTATATCTTCTAAGATCGACGCGTTCAAACATACGGACAGACGGACAGACGGACAGACGGACGGACGGACAGACGGACAGACGGACAGACGGACAGACAGACAGACGGACAGGGCTCATTCGACTGGGCTTTTCTCCCTGATCAAGAATATATATACTTTGTGGGGTCTGCCACGCCTCCTTCTGCCTGTTACATACATTTTCACAAAACCATTATACCCTTTTTTCCCATTTTCAATGGGTTCAGGGTATAATAATGATGTTACGTAGATACGAAAATAGTTGTATTAGATTCCAATATAAAAAAACTAAACTTAATAGGTATAACACTGAGGCAGAGTCTAGCAAGAAATATCATGACTTCAAAAACGAAAACAATTATCATAAAAATTATAATATCAACAAGCAGTCATATTATCAACCGCAAAATGGTCAAAATAATAATCAACAAAACAACCAACAACAAAATTACAGAAACAACTCAGGTCAGTACAGACAAAATAATAACCAACAAAACAACCAACAACAAAATTACAGAAACAACTCAGGTCCGTATGAACAAAACAATACTCAGAATTCAGGACAGAGCCGACTTAACCCGAACCATCAGCACACAATTTCACAACAGTCTAAACAGTATATGTCAGGAAATTCAGAACCCATGGAAATAGAAAACTTAGAAACAAACCAAGTTACAAACAGTCACCAACAAACAAATGAAAACAATAACAATAATGAAAACTCTAACAACCAGAACTATCAAAATCAGGGAAGCGACCAGGCAGAGGTTAACAATACTGTTTTTTTTTTATGAAGCAGCCTCGGAATGTCTACCATTATTAGAATTAAACATTGACGAACAAAAATATGTAGCATTAATAGATACAGGGGCAAGTTTAAGTCTAGTGAACAACCAAATTAATGGTCACAAGAAGATTAAGCTTAATAAACCCATATCATATAGCACAATTAATAGTAGGGACATAATAGAATACGAAATTCATACAACAGCACCTAGAGAATTCAACTTACCAAACAATGCTAGGGTTAGCTGGAAGTTAGCCCCACTAAAGGGAAGGAAATATAATTTTATCATAGGCATAGACCTGCTACAATTTTTAAGCGCAGTTATTAATATTGAAAAAAACAGTTTAACATTAAATCACAAAGAAAACCGTATAATAAATAATCCATATCAGTATGAAGAAGTTTGTGAACTAGAGAGCACTATAGAAAAGTATGATAGCTGGGCATTAGATCATTTAAATACACAAGAAGTTATTGAAGTTAAGAAAATTTTAAAACGATACAGTAAACTATTTTTCAAGGAAGGAGATAAACTAACTAGTACAATCGAAATAGAACACGAAATACGAACAACTACAGATGAGCAACTTAATTCAAAGCTATATAGATACCCACCACAGCATGAGGAAGAAGTCAGAAAACAGATAAAAGATATGGAAGAACAGGGAATTATTAGAAAAAGCAATTCAAGATATTCAAGCCCACTTTTAGTAATACCAAAAAAATTAGACAATTCAAAAATAAAAAATTTCGCATTGTAATAGATTATAGAAAACTTAACGAAATAACCATCGACGATAAATTCCCTATTCCTAATATCAATTCAATTCTTGATAAACTCGGAAGAGCCCAGTACTTTACAAAATAGATTTAGCAAAAGGATACCATCAAATTTTAGTAAAAGAAGAAGACAGAAAGAAAACTGCATTTGTTACGCCACATGGCTTATATGAATTTATAAGAATGCCATTCGGGTTGAAAAATGCCCCCGCCACATTTCAAAGATTTATGAATGAAATCTTAAGAGATTTTATTAACAAAAAATGTGTCGTATATTTGGACGATATACTTATTTTTAGTACATCATTGCAAGAGCATGTTGAAGCCATCAACGAAATTTTTAAAATTTTAGAAGATGAGAATTTGAAGATTCAAATTGACAAATGTAACTCCATGAGACAGAATTTTTAGGTCATATTTTAACAAAAGAGGGTATTAGGCCAAACCCAAGCAAGATAGACATTATAGAAAAGTTACTTTTACCAAAAACAGAAAAACATATAAAAAGTTTTTTAGGCATAACAGGTTTTTATAGAAAATTTATTAAAGATTACGCTAAAGTAGCACAACCAATAACAAGTAAGAGTGCTCTAGTCGAGACTGCTCGACAAAGAGATCCCCTGAACCCTGCGAAGAACTGCGATTCCTAAGAGCCGCTAACATTCTCCGTTACTTTTATATGTATGTACATATGCACGATTGAGTAACACTAGGTTATGCAAAGCGGTCCGTTAAGTTAACAGTGAAACGTCACTCTTTGCAAAATTCGCTAGTGCGCGCCGAACTTTGTATGAAAATTCACGAATTTTGACACTGTTATCTATCTTATAGCCAGCAGACAAAATAAAAACTTCGCCTGTTCCTAGTTATGAAAAGATTCAGCAATCTGGCGATATAAGGGTTTTAATCATTTTTTAGTTCTAAGCCGCTTTTTTCCGGTTATTGCCCAGGTAATCCTCTGAGCGCTTACACTTTCGTGTTGAATAGCTTCACACTTTATATTCCAAGGCTTTAATTAACAAAACTAAATAGTATTAATAAGTATTATTCGTTTTCCATCACTCGCCATCATTATATCTGCCGCTTTCTGTCAATACATATTGAAAATCTGATGGCTAACGACGATGAGCAGCATTGTTCGCTTCTGGCCAGATATCTGGCGGTGGTTCCGGCAGATTTTCGCTTTCTTGTGCCTTCAAGCTAAGAACCATACATCGTATTCGATTTTATTATTAATACACACGTTTTATTCCATTAATTTGGATGATTCAGACACTGCAGCAGGTGTAAACAGTAGCTTTATAGATATACCTTCAATGTGTATTAAACATAAATATTTTGGTATATTGGCATAAATAGGCATTACTCATGGTGAAAATCTAGTCAATTCCGCCTTTTAACCATTAATTCTGACTTAGTATCCACTTTGGGCACATCATTGCTGCTCCCGAATGTCCTCTCAGTTCTTACCTATATCTACTTAGTTTTTTTACTTTAATGCAATAAAATGATGGATTGACCATTCTTATGGTGACTATTAGTCAAATTGGGTACTAAATGCTTTATTTAGATTGGTTTGGAGCACTTGCTGGGTGTGAATTAAAGTGCCCGCCAAACTTCAGTTGGGATAACAGAGCAGAATGGGAAACTGTGACGTCACAAGACCCCTGTTAGTTAACAGCCAAAGTAACGGAACTCGTCTTTGCATAACCTATGGTATTTTTAACAGTGGTACATATGTAGCAAGCAACACATACACACACACAGACGCACGCACCAACACACAATCTGCTAACTGTGCATTATGACTCATCAGCTTCGCTGCTGCTGCAAGACGCCGATAATATGAGATATTAAATGTTTAATAAGTTTTTTTTCTAGTAGAACGATTTTGATCAAATTTGTGGGGCGTGATCATGACATTTATATGTGTGTATGTGCCAAAGCACAAGTCTCTAGTACTTGAAATACGTGATTTAGCAATTTGAGGCGAAGGGGCAATTTGAGGGCGTGGCATCCAAAATTTAACAAAAACCGAAGTTGCAGAAGGCTCAAATAACACTAAATGCAAAATTTGAAGACTCTAGCTAGAAAGATGAATTAAATAGAATTTTATAACTAAATGAATATATCAGTTTTTAATCGATAACATTAAAACGATTATAGTTATCGAATATTTGAAACAAACTCAATCGAATCGTACTATACACGAACTTCCAAAAAAAATTTGAAGTCTCTAGCTCTTATATCTTCTGAGATCGACGCGTTCAAACATACGGACAGACGGACAGACGGACAGACGGACGGACGGACAGACGGACAGACGGACAGACAGACAGACGGACAGGGCTAAATCGACTCGGCTTCTCTCCTTGATCAAGAATATATATACTTTGTGGGGTCTGCCACGCCTCCTTCTGCCTGTTACACACATTTTCACAAAACCATTATACCCTTTTTTCCCATTTTCAATGGGTTCAGGGTATAATAACATATAAAACAGAAGCAGAAAACATTTCAGTAAAACAAATTATGCAAAGGGCAGTAAGAAATTATAACGATAGGTACCACTCTACTATTAAGTGCACACCTTTCGAAGCGCAAAATAATAAAATAGATTTAAAAATAATTAAGAATAATATAGAAAACACTAAACTCAAGATGCTTGATAAATACAACCAAAACAGAGAAAATTATGAAGAAACAAGTAAGAGTGCTCTAGTCGAGACTGCTCGACAAAGAGATCCCCTGAACCCTGCGAAGAACTGCGATTCCTAAGAGCCGCTAACATTCTCCGTTACTTTTATATGTATGTACATATGTAGCAAGCAATAGATACACACACACAGACGCACGCACAAGAACACACACACAGACGCACGCACCAACACACAATCTGCTAACTGTGCATTATGACTCATCAGCTTCGCTGCTGCTGCAAGACGCCGATAATATGAGATATTAAATGTTTAATAACTTTTTTTCTAGTCGAACGATTTTGATCAAATTTGTGGGGCGTGATCATGACATTCATATGTGTGTATGTGCCAAAGCACAAGTCTCTAGTACTTGAAATACGTGATTTAGCAATTTGAGGCGAAGGGGCAATTTGAGGGCGTGGCATCCAAAATTTAACAAAAACCGAAATTGCAGATGGCTCAAATAACACTAAATGCAAAATTGGAAGACTCTAACTATAAAGAAGAATTAAATAGAATTTTATACCTAAATGAAGATATCGGTTTTTAATCGATAACATTAAAACGATTATAGTTATCGAATATTTGAAACAAACTCGATCGAATCGTACAATACACGGACTTCCAAAAAAAATTTGAAGTCTCTAGCTCTTATATCTTCTGAGATCGACGCGTTCAAACATACGGACAGACGGACAGACGGACAGACGGACGGACGGACAGACGGACAGGGCTCAATCGACTCGGCTTCTCTCCCTGATCAAGAATATATATACTTTGTGGGGTCTGCCACGCCTCCTTCTGCCTGTTACATACATTTTCACAAAACCATTATACCCTTTTTTCCCATTTTCAATGGGTTCAGGGTATAAAAAGAGAAGAGGGGTTCATTAAAAACTATAAAGCAGTCAGGCTCAAAGAGGTACCAAAGTTTAAAAAAGCTAAACTTAAGAATATCAACCCAACAAATATTAAACGTGCTTACAAATTTACAGACAACAAGAATGATGACAAGATGGAAGAGTTATTAAATACTTGAACAAAACAGACATGAAAAAAAAAAATTAATAATAACAAGTAAGAAAACTCTAGTCGGCGGTCCCGACTAGGAGATACCCTAAACCCCGCGCTATCTGCGTTAAAATACTGCATAATTAGCATTTCGTATAAACGCACAGAAAACTAAATTCAATTCATTTCAATTGTTTAGCTAATAGCGCCATCTATGGTTCGATTGAATAGCGCCATCCAAGTTTCGAACCAACTGAGCAGATGATAATTCGCAAATCATAGCGCCATCTATTGGAAATATGTACACTAAAACTTGCGGGTTTTAGAACTTGCTAGATGCACGCAGCTCAATGTGTAGTGTGTATGTGTGCACATGTATAGGAAAACAGTTTGCTTTGCTTTTGTTGGTCACGTGTTTGGCCGATTGTCCAAACGTTTTGTTTAATAACTTCTGCGCGAATTAATGGATTTGAATGAAATTTTCAGCTTATGTTCAACATATTTTATTACATTTTTTCCAATTTTTAAAAATGTAAACCCATTCATTTACTGGCTTTGAGTGCAACTAACCTCAATTTAAATATTTGGGGAAATTTGGAGCCGGTATCCAAAATTTAACAAAAATCAAAATTAGAGAAAATAAATATAAAACTTACAAAAAAATTTGGGGACTCTAGCTATAAAGACGTGGGAGATATAATTTTATAACTAACATTCGATATTGTTTTTAATCGATAACAAAAAATTAAAATAGTTATCGACTTTTTTTAACAAACTCGATCTTTTCGTGCTATTCACGGACCTACATAAAAAATTTCAAGTCTCTAGCTCTTATAGGTTCTGAGAACGACGCGTTCATACATACGGACAGACAGACGGACAGACGGACATGGCTATATCAACTCGGCTTGTCATCCTGATCAAGAATATATATACTTTATGGGGTCTGCCACGCCTCCTTCTGCCTGTTACATACATACGCCCTCCAACAAAAACATTATACCCTGATTTTCCCATTTTCAATGGGTTCAGGGTATAATAATTATTTTTAAGTTACATAAGTTACTATTCATTTATCAAAACAATAATTATAATCATTACCTACATTATATTTTGCCTATAAATAAGAAAATTAATAACAATAATAGAATTCAGGAGAATTCTTATCTAAATGGGGGAGAAGTTATGTATGTATAGACAAATATCATCAACAGTTCAAGTTAGGCGGAATTCAAATTAATAAGAAAAAACCGTAACGCCAGACTGACGACAGGACAGTCTGGAAACATTATGAAATTGAAATCATGAAGTCTAGCAACATTGTGAAATTGAAATCATGTAGTCTAGCAACATGACGAAATGTAGAAATAAGAAGAAACAAAAATGAATAAAGGCAGTTTGAGAACTGAGATATAAGAGTGAAGTCAAACAAATGTGTTATTATTATCAAATGAAATTCGCGCGCCGACCTCGGCAATGCAATTTGTCGCGGCCGCAACTTCTCACCACGAAGCTCTCAATTTGCCGCGGCGCGCCTAGCTACATTGCCGATCATCGGCGCGCATATAAGGGCGGTTCGCCTTCAAACTTAAACCTAATAAGGGCGGGACCTTCATGGGCCGCCTCTGCGCTCCATTGCGCCTACACCTAATCTTCATAACTCATCTCCTAATCAAATCTCTTACTCACTATACTTATTAACTATACAAAATCAACTTATGACTAACTTACTACTAAATGTGAGGCGGCAGATTTATCGCCGCCTTACAACCTGCTTCACAGATCTTCTTAATATATCAAGACGTTCGTGGCCTGGATTCTAAGCTCAGAAGTCTTTTTTTGAAGATTTTCAGTGTTCGTTTTGATATTATCGCCCTGACGGAAACGTGGTTAAGCTCGAATGTTTATAATAGTGAGGATCTCTCGAATGATTTCACTATTTACAGACATGATCGACTGTCTCGTAGAGGTGAAGGGGTCTTATTAGGTGTTAAATCTAATATTCGTTGGTATATTGGTTTTGTGCAATGTCCGTCATGCTGTCCGTCCGTCTGTCCGTCTGTCCGAATGAACGCAAACCATTTCAACGCAATTGAAGCTAGAGACTTAAAACTTGAAATATATACTCCTGTATACCCTCGTCTGATACGCCCATTATAGGCGTGGCAAATCGGAAAATGCATTTTCCTGTATCTCAGAAACAGTACTTCTAGAAGGGCTAGAGAGCTGAGATTTTTCCTGAACACTCATGTCGGCATCCCAAAATCAAAAAGCTATGGCGGATATATCTACGCCCATTGGGGCGTGGAAAATCGGGTCAAACTGTATCTTCTACAGTTTTAAAGATACAACGCCCAAGATCGCCCAAAAATTTTTATGTCCACGCCTACTAAGGTCGTGGTAAATTGGATCTGAATATATAGTGATTTTAAGAGTTTCGTTATATTTTGAGCACTATTGATGCTAGAGACTTGAGACTTGGTATATATACTCGGGTTAACATCCCACAATCGAAAAGGTATGGCGGATATATCTACGCCTTCAGGGCGCGTTGAAACTAACATCAGCTTATATCTCCCACAGTTTTAGTGCTAGAAGCTTCAAAATTGGATGCTAAGTTACTGGGGGCCTCCTCTATCGATTCCCCAAAAATTATTGTTTTCGCATTTTTCGAGTGTAAGCATCCAAACTTTACAGATATATTCCTAAACGCCCACTCTATGCACATGCCAAAAATTATTTGTCTACGGCCATTGGGGGCGTGGCAAATCAAAACTGAAACATCTGCAGCTTCTGAGCCACATAATGACTTTGTGACCTTTGACCTTGTCTTTTGATTTGCCAAATTATATATATGTGTTTGAAAAGCATATTTTATTAATACAAAATAACTAAATCAAGAAAATATAACAAAAATATCAACATGACCGCACCGGGGTTCGAGCCCACACCTCTACGCTCGGCAACGAACTTATATCACATTTTTAGAGTTACCACCTCTCTCGATTTATGTGCGTGTTTTTGCTAAGGTAAGGATTCTAAGCTTCGATCCAAATTAAAACTGTCTGGCCACCTCCAATGAAAAGTTTTAATCTGCAGCTAATTTGAGCGGCGACAGTGGGGATTTAAGGTTAAATTTTAAAAAATATAATGTGATAGATGGGCATCTGTGTGCTGCTGGGACGTGAAATAGTATTTCGCTGTCGGTTGCGTCCGACAGCAACGTTCTTACTTGTTATTACTTGTTCTTATATTCCCCCCTCTTCTGATGTTCAAGTTTATTCGCAACATATGGCTTGCATTAAAGAAATATATGGACATGTAAAGGACAATGATTTCTTTCTGGTGTTGGGTGACTTTAATATACCGAACACTTCTTGGATTTCTAATCCTAGTTCAAGCTCCATTACTACAATTAATCATTTTTTCTTTGAGAAAGTAATTCTACTTTCTATTTCTATGTCTCAGATGAATTCAATCTCAAATCATCAGAATCGATGGCTTGATCTGGTTTTTATTAATGAGGACTCTTGCTTTAATTAATGCATTAATGTTTCTAGATCATCCCATTTTTGTTTACCTATGGATATTTATCATCCTACATTGGAGGTATCTCTAACCCTATGTTCACCTCCAATTTGTGAACCTACTCCATCTAAACGTCGTTGTTACGTAAAGTGCAACTTTGCTTTGCTTAACTAACTTATTAGTGCAACAGATTAGTCTACGTTATATGATTCCATTGATGTTCATTGTGCATCAACTTTTTTTTGATAACATTTTAAACTCTTTCCGTTTTCTTATAACCCTCCATGGTTTACTCAGACGCTATCTAACTTAAGAAACATTAAGTCTAAATGTTTTAAAAATTTTAAAAAGTGCAGCTCCACTATTAACTGGTCTAAATATTCCATAGCCAAGTCGAATTTTAACATATTAAATTCCCGTTGCTATGAGAATTACCTTTTGCGTTGCAAAAGGCAGTTTGCTCGTGACCCTAAAAAATTGTACTCCTTTGTGAACTTGAAACGTAAGTCTTCTAGTTTACCTTCCACATTTTTTCTTGAATCTAACAATTCTTGCAAGGATCATGATTCCTCTAATCTGTTTGCTGATTTCTTCCAATCAACTTACTCATCTGATTTGAAAAGATAATAACCTCAACCTTACAACATTTTTGTAAATCAATTTTTTCGCCATTCCAACATGGCTTTGTTCTTAATCGATCATCCTCGACTAATCTGCTAGAATTTACTTCGCTAGTAAACGAAAGTTTTTTAAATTAAATGCAAACTGATGTTACATATACAGATTTCAGCAAAGCATTTGATTCAGTTCACCATGAAAAATTAGTTCATAAGGTAGACCTCATAGGGTTTTCTCCTAAACTCTTATCTTGGATGTCATCCTATTTAAAGGGTAGAACCCAAAGAGTTATATTGAGAACATCTCTTTCAAAACAAATCTTTGTTCTGTCAGGTATATCTCAGGGTAGTCATCTTGGGCCTTTACTTTTTACATTATTTATCAATGACCTTCCCAGCTGTATTTTTTATTCAAAGATCTTCATGTATGCTGATGACGTAAAACTTTGCCTTTCTTATTCTAACACAATGCTTACAAGATGATCTTAATTCCTTCCTTTTTTTGGGTGCTTGGCCAAAAGGTTTCGTTTAAATTGTTCTAAATGTATGACAATGACTTTCTGTCGTAGTACTCCATACATTTCTAATTATTCAATTAACCCTCTAATGCTGTTTTCTAAACTATTGGAGGATAATAATTGGAACAATTTTAAAGTAAATTTAGGCTTCTAAACTCAAAAATGAACTCAGAAAAAATATAGAAGTTTTTGTTTAGCCGTCAGGTGCAAAAAAGGTAATAAGTGTCTCAAGACACTTTTGGGCATCTAAGAGTAAAAAAAACGGATTGAATAGAAATGTTAATTTTTTTATTCACATGATATGTTTTAAAACAATTTTTTGTTGATGTGCAGCATAAATGTAAATTACATTTTTCACAAATGCATTGCGTTTGTGATGATTTACAGAGCTTGCACCGTCTCTTATTGTCCCGATCCAACCAACTTGGGAAGTGGTTGACTTGGTTAAAACGTAATTCCGCTATTCGATGTAAAGTTTTTTTTTTCCAAGTTTAAGCTCAAGCTGTGATGGTTGGGCCCGTGGGGATTGTGAAAAGGTGACCGATCTGTTCGTAAAGATGGTGACTGCATCTGGTCCTGTAGAGATACGGTACTGACTGGACGACCTGCGTGGGCTTTGTTTATAAAAGCCACCAATCCTTCAGCGATTGACTCGCCAAAATCGGGAAGTTCCATCAATATGTCACTGATTGCATATAATTACATAATATATCGCAATGTTGCTGTCTTACCAGCACCAGTAAAGCCACCAGAAGATTGTAACGAACCTTCGGTTTGGCCCGAGTTTAAGCCGGGCCGCACTCAGCCGACTGTGTGTTCGTGCCAACAAATTTATATGTTGGGCGCCTGGCGATAAATAATAAGTCCTGCTTTTAGATTTAATAATATAAACTGGTTTATTCACGTTGGTATATAACTATTTTAGTACAGCAAAAGTGATTTCTTAGGCTATAGCTGTACACGGCTAAGCCCGCAGGATTCGTAGGTGCCGTGAGGAGCACTTCGGCTAACGAGCGGTTAGCCTCTGAGCCGTCTAGAGGTTGCAGAACACTCCAGAGTACGCCAGGATACGCGCTGTGATCTCTAGCGGTTCGCCGAGAGTATCACAGGCACTCCTACTGCTGGATTCGCTCGCTGGCACTCTAGACCGCGCCTCAAAGACGTGCGCTCTTCCGCACGACTACTCTCACGTACCTCTTACTCCTGGTTGTAGGGCACGCCACTCCTTGGAACGCTTTCCGAGCACACCTTTGAGCTGGCTGGGCTAGCGCACGCTGATCTCCACAGGATCGTAGTTCTGCCGTGAGAAGCACTCCGGCTAGCGATCGATTAGCCTCTGAGCCGTCTAGAGGTTGCAGAGCACTCCAGGGTACACCAGGATACGCGCTGTATACTCCAGCGGTTCGCTTGGATCACCACACGCACTCCTACAACTGGATGTACTCGCTGGCACTCTAGACTGCGTCTCAGCAGGCTTACGTTGCTTTCGCACGGCTACCCTCACTAACCTTACTCTCCTGTTCAGGTTACGCTGCTCTAGCACCAGCTGCCGGCCGTACCTCTGTCCTCAAAGATACGGTTTGGTATGCGTCCAGGATATTCCTCTGAATATCCTTGTATGTATCCCACGATGTCCTTTATGTCCCTCGTTGTTCTTCGTTGTCCTTCGTTGCACTTCGTTTCACTTTATACTTTCACTCCGTTGACGCTCGGCACTTTCACTTTTCACTGGAATCGACTGACCCAGTGCCGAGCCGTGGGCGCCTTTTTATAGCAGCGCCGCAGGCCCTGCTTCGGCTCTGGAGCGGGGCCTGGCTCGGCTCTCTGTAGCGGGGCCTGTCTCCTCTTCGTTTCTGCTTTAACGGCAACATCGCCTGATTTTGCGCGACGCCAAATACGCGTGATCGCGTGGCAGCCTCTCATTGGCCGAAGCACCGTTACACGCCTGCGAGTGAAAGTAATAGCTACTTTCTCGCGGCTACGAACGGCACTTCGGCTAGCGGTGCACGATCAACGCAGAGAGTGCGACGCGAGTAAATCGCTGAATTGGTAAGAGCGAGCGAGACGACTCATCGCTCGCCTTTGACCCTTTCCAGTCGCGAGGGTCGCTCTTACCGTACTCGCGTCGCTGTGTGGAGCGTTTATATGCCTGCACGCCCACCCATATAAATGCACAGCAAATACATGCAAGTATACAGGTTGTGACGTGCCTGCATATAATGTTCCTCACACTCCCCTCTTTCTTCGGTAAACACGAAACGTTCGTGTTTTAAATTTGTCCGAAGTTTTTTTAAATTTGGCGCCACTCAAACCGTTCTGCTCCTCTTTGTTCTGCTCCACCGCATTGCTCAGTGTTGCCACCTGGCACGCGATGTCGATCCACCCAGTGGCAACGCCGTACTCACTGCTGATCGACACCCTGCTGGCAACACTGTCACAACAACAGGTAAGCAAAACAAAGTGTTTTATTAAAATATTTACCAAATTCTAATAAAACTTCCTCGGTTTTTAGGCAGCTTCCTCCTTGATGCCCCTTTTGCCATGCTCCGTCCGCCGCTGCAGTAGATGACCCTGTTTCCTATTACACGCGCCGCCAGCCACTCGGCTGTGTTGTGGCCGTGTATTGGCTGCAGTGGCGGCGCCTCCAATTTTGTGCGGCCACTTCTAGGCGAGCTTTGCCAGCTTCGGACGGGGGCTCCTCTCACCCTCGGGGACCCACTAATGGGGATTCCGGGCTCCGCGGGAAATTTCGGTGCACCAGACGACGTTCGTGAACTGGCTCTGGGGTGTCGCCACGCTGGCACCGGGCAGACGGTTTGGCATACTCCTCATTCGCGCACAGCTCCAGCAGATTCGCTGGCCAGTGCGCGAGGATCGGCCTCGTCGCTTCTGCCGATGCCCTAGCTTCACTACCCAGACCCTCCAGCTACGTAGCAGAAGCCTGGCGCTGAAATCTCCTGCGAGCCCATTCCCTTGAGTCTGCCAACACTCCAGACGTGCTTCTCTCCCACGTCGATGTCACTCCCCCGTCGCTATCACCTTCCACGTTGCTGTCCCTATGGACTGCCACCAACACGCCCTTTTATAGCCTCTGCCGCCGCTCTGCTGGCCGTGCGGGCGGCAGCGCTTAACGGATCCTGTGCCCTCTACTGCTCCCTTTCTAGCGCGGGGTGCACTCTTCTAACCACCCATCCTTAGCGCTGACTTCCAGGTCCCTATCTTTGTCGCCTAATTCGCGCCTTTGCCCTTTTTTGCCCTTGACGGTCGCATATGGTTGTTGTTGCCCGTTTTACATGTTTGGGCTATGTTTGCCGATTCCAGCTGTTTTGTTGTTGCCCGTTTTGCATATTAGGGCTATGCTCGTGCGATGCGCGCTTGTTGTTATTGTTGTAGCCGCTCTTTTTCTCCGCACAGCTGCAGGCGTTCGCTTGCTCTCGCGACCCCAGCTTCGGCTTGCCTCGGGCGTAGCGATCGCCGCTCAGCTGCCCGAGTTCATTGGCCTCTGTGCCCGGCCGCATTGTTGTTTTTTTCTCTCTCTCTCGCTCTCCACTGTTCCAATGCTCTCGCCGTGGCTTAAGCGTGCATGTGCATTTGCAAGTGCGTGGGCGTACGCAAATCTACGTGTGTGGTGGTGTCCGTTTTCGCATATGCTTTTGCGCTCGTCTTCATGAGCCGCGCTGTGCAGCCGAGATTGTTGTTATTTGTGACGGCGCTCTCTCGCATCACAGTTACGGCCGACACTGTTGTTGTTTGTTGGCGCGGGCTCCCTACAGTTACAGCTGATACTGTTGTTGTTTGCCCTAAAGAGGGCTCGCCTCAGTTACAGCTGACACTGTTGTTGTTTGCGGGAATACTATTCCAGCTGCGATTGTTGTTGTTTTCGGCGTTATTTCGTGCGCGCGCTGATATTCTTAATGCTCTTGCGCTGTTGCCGATTTTATGAGTTTTTTTTTTTTTTTTTGTTTTAACAAAAATTTTCTAATAACCTCGGGTGGCAATAACAACAACAATACACATAGCTATGTGTATTCACCCCCTTTTTTTTTTTTTTTTTTTTAAATAATGTGCTCAGACTCACCCGCCTCCGCCTGATATGGCTTCAGATCGGACACATGAGCTGTCCGGCTGTGCTTATCAGTCTCCGCCTTGATCCGGCATATGACCGGCGAGATGAAACTGACCACTGTATACGGTCCTCCGTATCGTGGAGCCAGTTTTGCCGCAAATCCTTCAGCGGCATTAGACAGGTGGCGCTCTTTCGCCCACACCCTGTCCCCTATGGCTGGTTTCCACTGTCGCCGCCTCAGATTGTAATGCCGCGCCTGATCCTGAGCCGCCTTTTCCAGATTTCGCCTTACAATCTGGTACACTTCGGCCAATTTGGTGGCTCTCTCCGTGGGTGCTTGTGTTGCCTGGTCTGTTCCCACCGTCTGTGCGTCAAACAAGGCCTTCGGCAACCTTGGCTCACGCCCTTGAGTGAGGAAGGCTGCGGAATACCCTGTAGAGGCCGAGACGCTGCTGTTGACGGCCAGTGTCAACTCTGGTAGCGCCTCGTCCCAACAACGTTGATCGCTGCCCGCAAATTGAGCGATCATCGTCTTGACCGTGCGATTGGCCCTCTCCGTGGGATTCTCTTGAGGCGTGTATGGCGCCGTCAACTGATGATGCACTCCTAGCTCATCCAAGAATCCCTTGAAGGCACGGCTCGTGAATTGAGTGCCATTATCCGTGATGAGCACTTTCGGCACTCCAAATCTGGCCACGATCCGCTCCCTGAACGCCTTTTGAAGCGCCGCTGTATTTGCGCTTCTCAACGGCACCATCTCCGTCCATTTGGAGAATCTGTCTCGATACATACCGGGCCAGTAGTATCTTGCTGCCACTCGAGCAATCGTTTTCCGGCTTCCCAAGTGGCCGGCGGTGGCCGCATCGTGGTTCTCTTCCAGAACCTGCTTGCGCTTCTCGCTCGGCACGCATAGCTTCCACGCAGCCACATCCTCAGGGAGCTTTATGAGGAATGTGCCTGTATACATTCCCCGCCTCTTCCCGGTAGTCTGGCATCTTCTGTGCGTTTTGGTGGAGATCTCGGCGAAGCTTAGCCATCCAGCGACATCCCGTCCCAGCTGATTGGCTTTTGCTTGCGACCAAGCGGCAAACTTCTTCCTCCAGAGGCTGTCGCGACAGAGCATCGGCTACTACATTTTGCTTGCCCTTCCTGTACCGGATCTCGAAGTCAAATTGTTGTAGCTCCAATGCCCATCTGGCGATTCTGCCTGAAGGACTCTCAATGGAGTTGAGCCACTTCAGCGCCATGTGATCGGTCACCACCACGAAGTGATAGCCTTCCAAGTAAGGCCTCAACTTCCGGATGCCCCAGACGATCGCAAGGCATTCCTTCTCCGTTGCTGAATAGTTCCGCTCCGCGCTATTCAGTGTCCGACTGGCATAGGAGATGACCCTCTCTCCATTCTCTGAAGTTTGCGTCAGAATTGCGCCGAGCCCATAGTTGCTCGCATCCGTCTGTAAGCAGAACGGCTTCGAAAAATCCGGGCATGCCAAGACTGGTGATTCCGTCAGCTTGGCCTTTACCGTGTCAAAAGCCCTCTGACGCTCCTCGGTCCACTCCCACTTGACTCCTTTCTTCAACAGCGCATTGAGTGGGTGTACTGTGGTCGCAAAGTCAGGCACAAAGCGGCGATACCAGGATGCCACGCCCACATATTGTCGCAACTCCTTCACGTTTGCGGGAGGCTTAAGTTCCGCAATCGCGGCAACCTTTTCTGGGTCCGTACGAATGCCATGTTCCGTCACCTTGTGGCCCAGATATTTCAGCTCCTTTTTGAAGAAATCGCACTTGTCGATGTTGATCTTCAAATTGGCAGCTCTCAGCCGCCGGAACACCTCTCGCAGGTTGTTTATATGCTCCTGGCGGGTCCTCCCAATGACGATGATATCATCGAGGTACGCAAAAGCATGCGGCATCATCTCTGGGCCAATGACTTGATCCAGAGCCCTCTGGAAAGTCGCTGGTGCTGAATGAAGGCCGAACGGCATCACCTTCCATTGGAACAGCCCCTTTCCTGGAACTGTAAATGCCGTGAGTGGTCGGCTGGCCTCCTCCATGGGTATCTGCCAATACCTATCCTTCAAGTCCAGGCTCGTTATGTAGCGAGCCTCTCGAAGCTGGTCCAGAATGTGATGCACTCGAGGCAGCGGATATGCATCTTTTACAGATCGGCTGTTGAGCTGTCGGAAATCCACGCACAGCCGCCACTTGCCGTTCTTCTTCCGCACCATCACTATGGGAGCGCTGTGTGGGCTCTTCGAGGGCTCTATGCATCCTTTAGCCAGGAGCTCATCTACCTGGCTGTTGATCTCCGCCTGCATCTTCGGGTTCTTCGGGAAATATCGCTGCTTTATTGGCCGCTTGTCGTGCATCGTGATCCGGTGCTCGGTGATGTCAGTGGTGCCCTTAATCTGCTGGAATTTGGCCAATTCCTGCCTCAGGAACGCGTCCACCTCCACATCCTCATGAAGTGGGTGTGCCGATCCTGGACTCGCCTCCATCTGGCTTCTGGGCTCCACCTCCGCACTGGCGACTGCCACCGACAACTTCGCCTCCACTGGCTCATTGGGCTGCGAATCTCTGGGCCCGATCCTCAGACTCAAACTGCCGCATTCCAGCGTGCAGCCCATCCTGGCCAAGAAATCCCAGCCCAGTACCAGATCATCGATCACACCTGGTAATATGAGCAGTGGCATGACGACCTGGTGGCCCCCGGCGTTTCCCGCCAGCGGGGGGGGGGCGGGGGGGGGACGCGGGCGGGTTCGGCGGGGGGGGGGGGGGGGGGGGGGGGGGGTGGGGGGGGGGGGGGGGGGGGGGGGGGGGGGGGGGGGGGGGGGGGGGGGGGGGGGGGGGGGGGGGGGGGGGGGGGGGGGGGGGGGGGGGGGGGGGGGGGGGGGGGGGGGGGGGGGGGGGGGGGGGGGGGGGGGGGTGGGGGGGGGGGGGGGGGGGGGGGGGGGGGTGGGGGGGGGGGGGGGGGGGGGGGGGGGGGGGGGGGGGGGGGGGGGGGTGGATGGCAGTGATACTCGCGGGCCTTGTGTCCTCTCCTCTCGATCCTCCAGATCCTCTTCCTCGACGGCGGTCGACATTTCCTCTCTTCGTGGCGACCGTCGCCCATGGAGGGCTGCTATGTCGGCGAGCCTCAGGGAAAATGGAATCCTTCCCTCGTGCTCGTCGACCCACTCGCCGAATTGCCTCCGCATTGTGTCCAGAGTGCCTGACAAGCTCACTCCGAACTCCAGGCCGTAGCGTATCACCTCCTCTTTCTTAAGGTTATATACCCACGCTCGCACCATATTTATATGTGTCTAAAAGCAATTAAATCGACTCTATTTACCGCAGGGCCCCACGTTGGGCGCCAGTTGTAACGAACCTTCGGTTTGCCCCGAGTTTAAGCCGGGCCGCACTCAGCCGACTGTGTGTTCGTGCCAACAAATTTATATGTTGGGCGCCTGCCGATAAATAATAAGTCCTGCTTTTAGATTTAATAATATAAACTGGTTTATTCACGTTGGTATATAACTATTTTAGTACAGCAAAGTGATTTCTTAGGCTATAGCTGTACACGGCTAAGCCCGCAGGATTCGTAGGTGCCGTGAGGAGCACTTCGGCTAACGAGCGGTTAGCCTCCGAGCCGTCTAGAGGTTGCAGAACACTCCAGAGTACGCCAGGATACGCGCTGTGATCTCTAGCGGTTCGCCGAGAGTATCACAGGCACTCCTACTGCTGGATTCGCTCGCTGGCACTCTAGACCGCGCCTCAAAGACGTGCGCTCTTCCACACGACTACTCTCACGTACCTCTTACTCCTGGTTGTAGGGCACGCCGCTCCTTGTAACGCTTTCCGAGCACACCCTAGCGCACGCTGATCTCCACAGGATCGTAGTTCTGCCGTGAGAAGCACTCCGGCTAGCGATCGATTAGCCTCTGAGCCGTCTAGAGGTTGCAGAGCACTCCAGGGTACGCCAGGATACGCGCTGTATACTCCAGCGGTTCGCTTGGATCACCACACGCACTCCTACAACTGGATGTACTCGCTGGCACTCTAGACTGCGTCTCAGCAGGCTTACGTTGCTTTCGCACGGCTACCCTCACTAACCTTACTCTCCTGTTCAGGTTACGCTGCTCTAGCACCAGCTGCCGGCCGTACCTCTGTCCTCAAAGATACGGTTTGGTATGCGTCCAGGATATTCCTCTGAATATCCTTGTATGTATCCCACGATGTCCTTTATGTCCCTCGTTGGTCTTCGTTGTCCTTCGTTGCACTTCATTTCACTTTATACTTTCACTCCATTGACGCTCGGCACTTTCACTTTTCACTGGAATCGACTGACCCAGTGCCGAGCCGTGGGCGCCTTTTTATAGCAGCGCCGCAGGCCCTGCTTCGGCTCTCTGGAGCGGGGCCTGGCTCGGCTCTCTGTAGCGGGGCCTGTCTCCTCTTCGTTTCTGCTTTAACGGCAACATCGCCTGATTTTGCGCGACGCCAAATACGCGTGATCGCGTGGCAGCCTCTCATTGGCCGAAGCACCGTTACACGCCTGCGAGTGAAAGTAATAGCTACTTTCTCGCGGCTACGAACGGCACTTCGGCTAGCGGTGCACGATCAACGCAGAGAGTGCGACGCGAGTAAATCGCTGAATTGGTAAGAGCGAGCGAGACGACTCATCGCTCGCCTTTGACCCTTTCCAGTCGCGAGGGTCGCTCTTACCGTACTCGCGTCGCTGTGTGGAATATTTATATGCCTGCACGCCCACCCATATAAATGCACAGCAAATACATGCAAGTATACAGGTTGTGACGTGCCTGCATATAATGTTCCTCACAGCCTATAAAGAATATAAGCATTTGTTGCTGCCATATCAATACAATGATAAAAAATTCGAGTAGCAGCATCTTTGGTTTTAGCTTTGATGTGATAACGGCCCATAACTCCATCCATGAGATCAACGCCGCCCATATGTGCGTTATATTCCCGAATTATTTGCGGACAGTCAATTTATTGAAATTTCTCTTTCTTCCTGTCATAACGGTCATTCTTAAGTGTTCTTTCACTTAAACTTTCCGTAGCAAACGGTTTAACACCTATGCAAGTTGACAATAAGCGAACGGCCTTGTTGTCCTTCCAAAGTACATTACTGACTTCTATCCCTCTTCATCATTACAAGCAAATGATATTGTGTTAATATCCTCCAAAGCAGCTATTAGAGTTTCTGCCGCATTTAAGTCATCTTCCTCGTCGTCACTTGACTCGGATAACTCTGCATCGAAGGGGACACTCTTTACAATTCCAACAACTGTTCATCAGTTAAATCGGATAATTTGAATCGTACCCGGTTTGCCATCTTTATATGGTTAATATGTCAGTTTCTAGTAAAAAAAAATCCATAGTATGAATAAGTTTACACACAAAATTGCAAGCAGTTGTGAAATAGCTGCTGGTAAAAAAATTGCTTGCAGCCCCAAAAGTGTCTCAAGACACTTATCACTGTTTTTAAGCTACAACGCACATTTTTTATTTATTTTTATTTTTGTAAACTAGTTTTAATTATAAATAGACATACCTTCCAATCAAAAATTATTTCAAATGGATTGATTTCACAGATTTTGTAAAATAATTTTTGCACAACAGCACATGCAGCAAATCAATTTACACGCGTGAAAAAACATATGTTTTGTGTTTATGAAAATAAAAGGTACCGTTAAAAGCACTGGAGAGCTTTTAAAGCTTTTTTCTCAGTAACTTTGAATGTTTTATTAACGACCAAGAAATATTTGAATGACAAAAAAGCTCCCTTTTTTTTTAAATTTAATAATAAAATAAGTGTCTCAAGACACTTATGAGCGTTAGAGGGTTAATTTATGCTGATTAGGATTTGTTTCGATCGATACCGATCGATGGGGAGAAGCGCTGGCTTGGCCGCTCTCTATTTACATTTACTGAGCTTGGGAATGTTTACATTAATAATTTCGGCTTGGCCGCTCTTTGTTTACAATTATTCATTATCCATTTTCAATGGGTTCAGGGTATAATTAAGGAATCTAACTGTAAATATAAATATATAAAATAAATATGTAATAAAAAAATAAAATTTCCACCATCACGATTGAGTGATATCCCCAAGAAAAGCTGAAAGCAAAGATTTGATTAGAGGAAGAGAGAGTTCAGAGGAAAAAACATGATGCAATTTATTATAATTCGCGCATAATACGTGAAAAGCACTGTACAACGAGTAATCCGATGTGAGCAGAGGTAATTGCAAAGGGCGAAAGTGTCTAGTTGTTCTTGAAGGAACCGAAAAATGAAGTTTCATTAACAAGAAGGACGAATCAATATTACCTTCAATTAAATTATGAAGAAAAGCAATCCCAAGGATTGTTCTACGGTTTTTTAATGAATTAAGATCAATAATAAGGAGACGACTATGATAAGACGGTAGACGGAGATTCGGATCCCAGTTTAGATTTCTTAGAGCAAAGAGAAGAAACTGTTTTTGGACCGATTCAATACGATCCTGGTACACTTTATGCTGTGGAGACCATATAATTGAACAGTATTCTAAAATAGGTCGTACCAATGAAACATAAAGGAGTTTAGTTACAAAAGGATCATTGAACTCTTTCGGCCAACGTTTAATGAAGCCAAGAACACTTTTGGCTTCATTTATAATGGTTGAGATATGAGTATTGAAGCGAAGTTTTGAATCGAAGAGTACACCTAGATCTTTGACAGAAAAAATGCGTTGCAAAGAATCGCCATTGATTGAATAATTAGCAATGTATGGAGTAGCACGACAGAAGGTCATTGTCATACATTTAGAACAGTTTAAACGCAAGCTATTGGCCAAGCACCAAAGTTGGAGGGAATTAAGATCACCTTCTAAGCATTGATGATTGATTGCGTTAGAATAAGAAAGGCAAAGTTTTACGTCATCAGCATACATGAAAATCTTTGAATAAGAAATACAGCTGGGAAGGTCATTGATAAATAATGTAAAAAGTAAAGGCCCAAGATGACTACCCTGAGGTACACCTGACAGAACAAAGATATGTTTTGAAAGAGATGTTCTCAAAATAACTCTTTGGGTTCTACCCTTTAAATAGGATGACATCCAAGATAAGAGTTGAGGAGAAAACCCTAAGAGATCAAGCTTATGAAGCAATACTTCATGGTGAACTGAATCAAATGCTTTGCTAAAATCTGTATAAATAACATCAGTTTGCATATTATTTAAAAAACTATCGTTTACTAGGTAAGTAAATTCAAGCAGATTAGTAGAGGTTGATCGATTAAGAACAAAGCCATGTTGTAGTGGCGAAATAATTGATTTACGCAAATGCTGTAAAGGGGAAGTTATTATTTTTTCAAATAACTTCGGAATAGCCGATAGTTTGGCAATACCCCTATAATTAGAAATGTCAGATCGCCCACCTCTCTTATATAGAGGGATAATAAAAGACTCTTTCCAAATAGACGGAAACACAGAGGTTTCCAGAGATAAGTTGAAAAGCTTTAGTAAAGGTAACTGAAGGGAATTACAGCATTCTTTTATAACACAACTAGGAATATTATCAGCTCCAGGTGAGAAAGACGATTTCATTGACCCAATGGCAGGAATCAGAGAATCAAGGGAAATATTGGAAACGTTAACAATATTTGTAGAAGATATATAATATGGGTAAGAAGTATTATAGGGGTCTACAGATGAGTAAGTTGACTGAAAGAAATCAGCAAAAAGATCTGAGGAATCGTGATCATTGAAAGAATTCAAAGACTCATAAACAAGTATGAGTGCTCTAGTCGAGACTGCTCGACAAAGAGATCCCCTGAACCCTGCGAAGAACTGCGATTCCTAAGAGCCGCTAACATTCTCCGTTACTTTTATATGTATCTAGCAAGCAAACCCTACACACACAAAGATGCACGCACAAGAACACACACAGACGCACGCACCAACACACAATCTGCTAACTGTGCATTATGACTCATCAGCTTCGCTGCTGCTGCAAGACGCCGATAATATGAGATATTAAATGTTTAATAATGTTTTTTCTAGCCGAACGATTTTGATCAAATTGGGCGTGATCATGACGTTCATATGTGTGTATGTGCCAAAGCACAAGTCTGTCTGTCTGTCCGTCTGTCCGTCTTTCCGTCAGACCGTATGTATGAACGCGTCGATCTCAGAACTTACAATAGCTAGAGACTTCAAATTTTTTTGTAGGTCCCTGTATGGGGCGCGCATATCGAGTTTGTTTCAGAAATTCGATAACTGTTATCGTTTTATTGTTATCGATTAAAAACGAAAATCTAAATTAAGCTAAAAAATTCTATCTAATTCATCTTTCTAGCTAGAGTCGTCAAATTTTGCATTTAGTGTTATTTGGGTCTTACGCAAATTTTGGGTGCCACGCCTCCTTCGCCTCCAATTTGTAACTCCCGTATATCAAATACTAGAGACTTGTGCTTTGGCACATACATACATATGGATGACATGATCACGCCCAACAAGTTTGATCAAAATCGTTACTCTAGAAAAAAAGTAGTTAAACATTTAATTTCCCATAGCATTGCCATGCAAAGCAGCCAAAGAACAGCTGACGCACCGACTGGCGTGTGTGTGTGCGTTCGCCTGTGTATGTGTGTGTCTGCTTTGCTTGCAATGGACGTACATATGCATGTGTACATAAAAGAAACAAATAATGCTTGGAATAGCGGTTCTTCGCAGGGTTCAGGGGATCTCTTTTATCGAGCGGTCTTGACTAGAGTTTTCTTACTTATTTAAAAATGCGGCTCTTATCGCGGTCATCTAAGATTGGATTAAGGCCAGTGCTTCGTTTTTGACCGTATCCATCTGGGTTTTTCAAAAAATTGGCAATAGCAGTGCGACTACGACCAATTTCTCGGGAAATTTGGCTAACAGTCCATCCAGCCTTAGCAAATGCTAGAATGGAGCCCTTTTCTTTCTCCTGCAGCAGGCAAGAACGCCCCATTTTATAAAAATTAGTTAATTTGAATATTATTGATACGATTTAACAAATTTTGTACAAGCAAAAAAACTCAAAATTTTTATGTGTCTTATCATTATGATAAGCACTGTATATAAGGGTTAGAAATACATTATGGTCGAATATGTTACGTTTGAAGTCTGATATTTCTTCTTTCTTTTTATGTTGGAACTACGGACATTACTTAAATTAAATTTTCTATATTTCGGCTCATTTTTGTGTCTTAGAGACCTATAGTTTTTATACTATTTCACGTAGTGATATAGTATATTGGGTTTGTGCAATGTCCGTCATGCTGTCCGTTCGTCTGTCCGTCTGTCCGTATGAACGCAAACCATTTCCACGCTATTGAAGCTAGAGACTTGAAATTTGAAATATATACTCGTGTATACCCTCGTCTGATAAAGTGTCAAGATTTTCCCAATACGCCCACTAGGGGCGTGGAAAATCGGAAAATGAATTTTCCTGTATCTCAGAAACACTACGTCTAGAAGGGCTAGAGAGTTGAGATTTTAACTGAACACTCATGTCGACATCCCAAAATCAAAAAGCTATGGCGTATATATCTACGCCCATTGGGGGCGTGGGAAATCGGTTCAAACTGTACCTTCTACAATTTTAAAGCTAGAATGCCCAAATTTGGCACGTGGGTTACTGTTACGATCCTATAAAGCTCGCCCAAAAAATGTTATGGCCACGCCTACTAGGGGCGTGGTAAATCGGATCTGAATATACAGTGATTTTACTAGTTTCGTTATACTTTGAGCACTTTTGATGCTAGAGACTTGAGACTTGGTACATATACTCGGGTTAACATCCCACAATCTAAAAGGTATGGCGGATATATCTACGCCTTCAGGGGGCGTGGCAACTAATATCAGCTTATATCTCCCACAGTTTTAGTGCTAGAAGCTTCAAAATTGAATGCTAAGTTATTGGGGGCCTCCTCTATCGATTTCCAAAAATTATTGTTACGCCCCAAAAGGGGCGTGACATTCAGAAAAATACCCTGTAATTTTCACATTTTTGGAATGTAAGCATCCAAACTTTACGGTTATATTCTCAAACGCCCACTCTATGCACATGCCAAAAATTATTTGTCTACGGCCACTGGGGGCGTGGCAAATCAAAACTGAACAAGTAAGAACGTTGCTGTCGGACGCAACCGACAGCGAAATACTATTTCACGTCCCAGCAGCACACAGGGGCATCTATCACATTATATTTTTTTTTTTAATTTAACCTTAAATCCCCACTGTCGCCGCTTAAATTAGCTGCAGATTAAAACTTTTCATTGGAGGTGGCCAGACAGTTTCAATTAGACTCGAAGCTTAGAACCCTTACCTTAGCAAAAACACGCACCTAAATCGAGAGATGTGGCATCTCTCAAAATAAGAGAGGTGGCAACTCAGAAAATGTGATTTAAGTTCGTTGGCGAGCGTAGAGGTGTGGGCTCGAGCCCCGGTGCGGTCATGTTGTTATTTTTGTTATATTTACTTTATTTAGTTACTTTGTATTAATAAAATATTCTTTTCAAACACATATATATAATTTGGCAAATCAAAAGACAAGGTCAAAGGTCACAAAGTCATTATGTGGCGCGTTATTGGCTCAGAAGCAGCAGATGTTTCAGTTTTGATTTGCCACGCCCCCAGTGGCCGTAGACAAATAATTTTTGGCATGTGCATAAAGTGGGCGTTTAAGAATATAACTGTAAAGTTTGGATGCTTACATTCGAAAAATGCGAAAAAAACAGGGTATTCTTCTGTATGTCACGCCCCTTTTGGGGCGTAACAATAATTTTTGGGGAATCGATAGAGGAGGCCCCCAGTAACCTAACATCCAATTTTGAAGCTTCTAGCACTAAAACTGTGAGAGATATAAGCTGATATTTGTTGCCACGCCCCCTGAAGGCGTAGATATATCCGCCATACCTTTTCGATTGGGGAATGTAAACACAAGTATATATACCAAGTCTCAAGTCTCTAGCATCAATAGTGCTCAAAATATAACGAAACTAGTAAAATCACTATATATTCAGATCCGATTTACCACGCCCCTAGTAAGTGGGCAAATCTTGACACTTTATCAGACGAGGGTATACACGAGTATATATTTCAAATTTCAAGTCTCTAGCTTCAATAGCGTGGAAATGGTTTGCGTTCATACGGACAGACGGACAGACGGACGGACGGACAGACGGACAGACGGACGGACAGCATGACGGACATTGCACAAACCCAATATACTATATCACTACGTGAAATAGTATAAACATCTGCAGCTTCTGAGCTAATAACGCGCCACATAATGACTTTGTGACCTTTGACCTTGTCTTTTGATTTGCCAAATTATATATATGTGTTTGAAAAGAATATTTTATTAATACAAAATAACTAAATAAAAAAAATATAAAAAAATATCAACATGACCGCACCGGGGTTCGAGCCCACACCTCTACGCTCGCCAACGAACTTAAATCACATTTTCAGAGTTGCCACCTCTCTCATTTTGAAAGTTGCCACCTCTTATTTTGAGAGATGCCCCATCTCTCGATTTAGGTGCGTGTTTTTGCTAAGGTAAGGGTTCTAAGCTTCGATTCTAATTGAAACTGTCTGGCCACCTCCAATGAAAAGTTTTAATCTGCAGCTTATTTAAGCGGCGACAGTGGGGATTTAAGGTTAAATTTTTAAAAATATAATGTGATAGATGCCCCTGTGTGCTTCTGGGACGTGAAATAGTATTTCGCTGTCGGTTGCGTCCGACAGCAATGTTCTTACTTGTTTTATATATCCTTCGTTTCTAGTTTCTTCAAAATTTTCTCTTGTTTGATTTAAGGATGTAATGTAGTGTTTCTTATAATTTACAATGTTATGTATAATTTTTTTGTCACAATATCCATATTCAATATTCATTGGCGTATCTTGTATTGTTGAGTGAAAGCTGTTATTATAATATTCTATAGCTTTACTAACTTTATCTTTGATTGATAGATCTTTGTTTTCAAGGTATATAATTCTTATCTTTTCTGTTAAAGTGTTATGGAATCTTTCGACGTCTGCTGTTCGGTTTCACAAAATGAACTTCTATATTCTCATTTCTGAAACATTCTTTTATATTTACACTATTAAATTCATTATCAGTTATTAATTTTTCAAAGCTTCCTCTTTGGGATTTGTACAAGCGCATTTTTTCGATTATAGTTTGATTATTGCGATCCTCAAGGTAGAAGTCAGTAGCAAATTTTGAAAATCGGTCAATAAAAGTTAGGAAATTACATTTTGAATTTATGTAGATGTCCACATGAACAAATTTTCTTATATCAGTTGGTGTTTTCGTATATTTAAATTTTTCTTTTACCGGGTCTCTATCATATTTACACCGATTAAAAATTTCACAATTGTTGATATACTTTTGGATGTAATGTTAAAGTTTTGGAAAGTAAACAATCTTTTTTAAACTTTGGTAATTTTCATTTATACCTGAATGACCAGTGTAATATTTATGGAATCGTTCAATTTCTTTATACACATCTTCTTCGTTTTCAATGTCTTTTGCGTAAAATGAGCATTTTACAAATTTAACATTTTTATTGCCTTCGAAAATTTAGATGATTTTGTTTTGAAATTTATTGTATTGGTGGTCGTTATATTCACTGAATATTCCTACTTTGCCTTTTATGATATGATTCTTCAAAATTTCTTCCATTCCATTATCAAGATCATTTAAATTTAAATAAATTTTCTTATTTCTATTCTTATATTCAAACTCCATAGTTTGTTAGAATGATTTGTATTTTAAATCTATTAACAACTGTTTCTAAGCAGCCTTCGGCTTGTGTATGTTGGGTACTAACATCATCAACATTGTTTTCTAAACAGTTACAAGATTTAGTTATGTTTACGGCACAAATTTCGTCGTTGCTTATTCGGCTTAAAAAATCAGCTACCTGGTTATTCTTTCCTTTAATGTATGATACGTTTATATTAAATTCGCTAAGCTTCACGAGCCATCTATAAAGTGTTTCATTAAGTTCTTTTCCGTTATATTTAATTAGCAGCCACTTAAGTGATTGGTGGTCGAATTTGACTCCATAGAGATAAGGAGCGGAAATAAGCCCACACTATAGCTAGTAATTCCTTTTATATAGAAGAATATTTTTTCTTATGGTCATTTAATGTACGACTTGCATAACATATAGGATGACCATCCTGTTGCAAAACAGCACCTAAAGCTATGTTGCTAGCATCAGTAATAAGCTGAAATTTCTTTTTGAAATCCGGATACTTAAGTACCGGTGCCCCAGTTAAGATTCTTTTTAATTTGTCAAATCCAATCATGAAGTTGGGTTCATTAACATCGATCTTAGCATCCTTTTTAAGGCATTTAATCAATGGATAAGCTACTTGAGAAAAATCTTTTATGAACTTTCTATAATACCCGGTGATTCCTAGAAAAGCTCTAATTTGTTAACATTTCTCGGAATTTTAATCTGAAGAATGCTGTTAACTTTTGTTGGGTTAGGCCTAACTCCTTCGGGGGTTAAAACATGACCCAAAAACTGAGTTTCTTTTGAGAAGAAATTGCATTTGTTGATTTGAATCTTAAGGTTTTCTTCAGAAAGTTTTTTAAAGATTGTGTGAATATGGCCAACATGTTCTGAAAAACTATTGGAAACAAGTAAGAAAACTCTGGTCGAGACCGCTCGACAAGGGTATACCCTAAACCCTATGAAGAACGCTATTCCAAGCATTCTTTATTTCTTTTATATACACATTCATATGTACGTTCATTACAAGCCAAACTTACACACACACGCACAGGCGCGCACACACACAAACGCCAGTCGGTGCGTCAGCTGTTCTTTGGCTGCTTTACATGGCAATGCTATGGGAAATTAAATGTTTAATAACTTTTTTCTAGACGAACGATTTTGATCAAACTTGTTGGGCGTGATCATGTCATCCAGATGTATGTATGTGCCGAAGCACAAGTCTGTAGTATTTGAAATACGGGACTTACAAATTTGAGGCGAAGGGGGCGTGGCACCCAAAATTTAGCAAAAACCGAAATTGTGTAATGCTCACATATTAGCTATAAAGATGAATTATATATAATTATATAACGGAGCATCGATTTCGTTTTTAATCGATAACATTAAAATTAAGACAGTTATCTATTTTTTTAACAAACTCGATCTTTTCGTGCTATACAGTAACATACATAAAAAATTTGAAGTCTCTATCTCTTATAGGTTCTGAGAACGACGCGTTCATACATACGGACAGACGGACAGACGGACAGACGGACATGGCTATATCAATTCGGCTTGTCAGCCTGATCAAGAGTATATATACTTTATGGGGTCTGCCACGCCTCCTTCTCCCTGTTACATACATTTCAACAAAAACATTATACCCTGATTTTCCCATTTTCAATGGGTTCAGGGTATAACAAATTATTTGTGATCTGTGTAACTCTTCGAGCCAACGCCGAGAGTAACAGTGCAAAAAAAAAATATAATAAATAAAAAAGCAAAACAAATTATTTGTGATCTGTGTAACTCTTTGAGCCAACGCCAAGAGTCATAAAAAAAAAAAGAAAAAAAAAGATAAAACCCCAGCAGCACAAGCTGAGCGACTCAAAAAAAAAAAAAAAAGAACAAAATAAAAGACAAAACAACAACAAGCATCCGAGAGAGTACAGCGAAAGAGCTGAAATCATCGCAACAGCAGTGTCTGACACATCGGCCACCGACGCTCAATTAATTTAATTTTAATCTAAATTAATTTCGGAATGATCATGTAAGTGAGTTGCTCATTTTTCTGTTTTAACAATAAAGAGGCTGTCTAGTATGAGGTGCAAAAATCTGTAAGGCGGCGATAAATCTGCCGCCTCACATTTAGTAGTAAGTTAGTCATAAGTTGATTTTGTATAGTTAATAAGTATAGCGAGTAAGAGATTTGATTAGGAGATGAATTATGAAGATTAGGTGTAGGCGCAATGGAGCGTAGAGGCGACCAATGGAGGGCCCGCCCTTATTAGGTTTAAGTTAGAAGGCGAACCCCCCTTATATGCGCACCGATGATGGGCAATGTAGCTAGGCGCGCCGCGGCAAATTGAGAGCTTCGTGGTGAGAAGTTGCGGCCGCGACAAATTGCATTGCCGAGGTCGGCGCGCGATCGTCCGAAGGGCGAGTAAGTCAGTCAGAGTGTGACGCGAAAAGGTGAGGGAGTCTGGAGTAAGTAGTGAGAAGGTGAGGGCATGTCGCCGCCAGAGAGCTAAAATTCCTTTTAGCTTGTGAAAGTGAAAAGTGAAAAGTGAGGCAAGTGGAAGAAGACAAGGGAGGAGATACCAGAGAAGGAGACACGGGAGGAAGGTCGAGGAACCGTGAGTTAGATAAGTGAAATAAAGAAGAAACCGAAATCTTTGCGTTTAAATTTTGGAGAAACATTTGCATAAGTGCTAACGAACGCTAGATGCCCTACGTTCGTGCTTTTTCCGTCAGAGTGTAAGACCAGCGGGCAAGTTCGAACCTGCTGCCGCAGCCAAAGTTGACCGGCGCGGTGCAGCGATCGTTGTCGCGCTACTCCCAGGCGAGAGCAGCTCCGCCAGCGGCCGTGAGTTGCCGTATTTCCCGTCCCCTACCCCAGTGCGTCCCAGCATCCTATAAATTATCTTGTAGATAACCCTGGGCCAGGCTGAGTCTGCCCCAGCTGGAAAAACGTACCTTTACAAATCTTATTAAATACTTATTTCTTGGGTGAATATTGAGTATTGAAATTAAGCATTCTGTTCCCATTAAATTGAAAATACCGCAACGATCTACGTTTGAATGCAAGGCGTAAACAGTGGTGAAGATAGTAGCGGGGACGAACTAATCACTTCATATCTAGAACAGAGACAAAAGAAAATGACGGACGAACAAATAGCGCGACTCGAAGCTCAAATGGGGGCTGCCATCAAACAACAGGCAGCAATATTTGAGCAAAGAATAGCTAGTCTTACAGAACAAGTCGCCGAGCTTAAAAGCGCAGCTCCGCAGATAGAAGTTTACGAGGAAATTGAAATAACGTCAGGGGTCAAATGCGACGAACTCTTAGATATAGTAAAGTCCATCCCAGAGTTCGATGGAAAACAAGAAAATTATGTCTCATGGAGACAGGCCGCTTGCTCCGCTTATAAGGTGTTTGAACCATATAACGGCAGATCAAGGCACTATCAAGCTGTGGCTATAATCCGAAACAAAGTAAGGGGTTCAGCAGATGCAGAGCTTGCGTCATTTAACACAGTGTTAAATTTTAAGGCAATCATTGCCAGGTTGGATTTCACGTTTGCCGATAAAACACCAGTACACGTGATCCAACAGCAGCTAAGCACGCTTAGGCAGGGTGACCAATCACTGTCGAAATACTATGATGAGGTCGGGAAAAAGTTGACATTACTTACAAATAAAACCTTAATGACACATGACCCTGCTGGAGCGGCCGTTCTGAACGAAAAATTCAGGAACGATGCCCTGCATACATTTGTCTCCGGACTTAACAAGTCCCTGAGATGGGCTGTTTTCCCAGCACAGCCTCACGACCTTCCAACCGCTCTGGCTCTAGCCCAAGAGGCTGAGTCAAGCAATGAAAGAGGTATCTTTGCGGCAAGTTTTGCGAAATACGCTGAAGAGTAACCAGAAGGGTAACAAAGACAACCAAAGCCAGCCGAGGGCTAGCAGCTCAAAACAATACTTTCAACCTCAGAAACCATAAGGGCGTGGCCCCGAGCCAATGGAGGTAGATGACTCAGATGTTCCCCTCGCGATCAGAACCACTTTCAATCGTATGATTGAACGGATGATTAACGCCTTTGCAGACGTTAACGAATCCCTTCCTTATAACATAAACACTATCGCCACAATCCGAACGGATGGCGAACCGGAATATTCTAAATTATACCCATACCCAATGGGCGTGTCTGAATTTGTCAATGCAGAGGTTAAACAACTTCTGGCGGACGGCATAATTAGACCCTCAAAGTCTCCGTATAACAACCCGATATGGGTTGTGGACAAAAAAGGAGTTGACGACTCCGGTCATAGAAAAAAACGTCTTGTAATTGATTTTAGAAAGTTAAATCAAACAAGTAAGAACGTTGCTGTCGGACGCAACCGACAGCGAAATACTATTTCACGTCCCAACAGCACACAGGGGCATCTATCACATTATATTTTTTAAAATTTAACCTTAAATCCCCACTGTCGCCGCTTAAATTAGCTGCAGATTAAAACTTTTCATTGGAGGTAGCCAGACAGTTTCAATTAGAATCGAAGCTTAGAGATGCCACCTCCTCGATTTATCTCGATTGCCTTACCTCAGCAAGAACACGCACCTAAATCGAGAGATGTGGCATCTCTCCAAATAAGAGAGGTGGCAACTCCCAAAATGAGCGAGGTGGCAACTCAGAAAATGTGATATACATAAGTTCGTTGGCGAGGTGTGGCATCGAACCCCGGTGCGGTCATGTTGATATTTTTGTTACATTTTCTTTATTTAGTTATTTTGTATTAATAAAATATTCTTTTCTAACACATATATATAATTTGGCAAATCAAAAGACAAGGTCAAAGGTCACAAAGTCATTATGTGGCGCGTTATTGGCTCAGAAGCTACAGATTTTACAGTTTTGATTTTCCACGCCCCCAGTGGCCGTAGACAAATAATTTTTGGCATGTGCATAGAGTGGGCGTTTAAGAATATAACTGTAAAGTTTGGATGCTTTCATTCGAAAAATGCGAAAATTACAGGGTATTTTTCTGTATGTCACGCCCCTTTTGTGACGTAACAATAATTTTTGAGAAATCGATAGAGGAGGCCCCCAGTAACCTAGCATCCAATATTGAAGCTTCTAGCACTAAAACTGTGGGAGATATAAGCTGATATTTGTTGCCACGCCCCCTGAAGGCGTAGATATATCCGCCATAGCTTATCGGTCGTGGGATGTTAACCCGAGTATATATACCAAGTCTCAAGTCTCTAGCATCAATAGTGCTCAAAATATAACGAAACTAGTAAAATCACTATATATTCAGATCCGATTTGCCACGCCCCTAGTAGGCGTGGCCATAAAAATTTTTGGTCGATCTTTATAGGATCGTAACAGTAACCCACGTGCCAAATTTGGGCGTTCTAGCTTTAGAACTGTAGAAGATACAGTTCGACCCGATTTGCCACGCCCCCAATAGGCGTAGATATATCCGCCATAGCTTTTTGATTTTGGGATGTCGACATGAGTGTTCAGTTAAAATCTCAACACTCTAGCCCTTCTAGAAGTAGTGTTTCTGAGATACAGGAAAATGCATTTTCCGATTTGCCACGCCCCTAGTGGGCGTATCGGGAAAATCTTGACACTTTATCAGACGAGGGTATACACGAGTATATATTTTAAATTTCAAGTCTCTAGCTTCAATAGCGTCGAAATGGTTTGCGTTCATACGGACAGACGGACAGACGGACGGACGGACAGACGGACAGACGGACGGACAGCATGACGGACATTGCACAAAACCAATATACTATATCACTACGTGAAATAGTATAAAAACAATCGATGATAAATATCCTATCCCATCGATATCCACTATATTGGCAAACATGGGGGAGGCTCAGTATTTTACCACACTGGACCTAAAATCGGGATTTCATCAGATAGAACTATCAGAAAGGGACAGAGAAAAAACTGCATTCTCTGTAAATAATGGGAAGTATGAATTTTGCAGGCTTCCCTTCGGTTTGAAGAACGCCCCTAGCATTTTTCAGAGGGAAATAGACGACGTCCTCAGGGACCAAATAGGGAAAACTTGTTATGTCTATGTAGATGACGTAATAATTTTCTCCCAAAACAAAGAAGACCACGTAAACCATATTGAATGGGTTTTAAAAAGCCTTAGGGACGCAGGTATGCGGGTTTCCCAAGAAAAATCTAAGTTCTTCAAAAAGAGCGTAGAATATTTGGGATTCACTGTATGCAAGAGGTGGAATCCAGACGTCGGCCGACAAAGTACAGGCCATAAACGAATTCCAACCGCCTAAAACATTGTTTAGCCTTCGATCATTTCTTGGGCTAGCAAGCTACTATAGGTGCTGTATTGCGGGTTTCGCCAACATCGCAAGACCCCTAACAGAAATCTTAAAAGGTGAAAACGGGAAAATAAGCGCAAATCATTCGAGGAAAGTTCAACTCGAACTCACCCCAGAACAGCTGAATGCCTTTAACAAATTAAAGGAAATGCTAGCATCAGAGGATGGGATGTTGTCATATCCCGACTTCAAAAAACCGTTTGACCTCACAACAGATGCGTCAGGTCACGGGCTCGGAGCAGTGCTGTCCTAAGGCGGCCGCCCGATTACAATGATCTCGCGCACATTGCGAGACAATGAGATAACTTTCGCCACAAATGAGCGAGAGCTTCTTGCCACTGTGTGGTCATTAAAGAACCTCCGAAATAACCTGTATGGAGTAAAGAACTTGAACATTTATACAGATCATCAACCTCTAACTTTTGCCGTTTCTGAAAAAAATCCGAACGCTAAAATAAAACGCTGGAAGGCTTCCATTGATGAGCATAACGCTAACATCATTTACAAGCCTGGCAAAGAGAACTTCGTAGCAGACGCCCTGTCTCGTCAAAATATCAACGTTTTAGAAGACTCGGCAGATTCTGACATTGCTACAGTTCATAGCGAGGAGTCTCTGACTTACACAATCGAAACAACAGACAAGCCAGTCAACTGTTTCCCAAACCAAATAATACTGGAAGAAAGCCCCATTTCGGAACACAAAACATATATTCTCTTTAGAACAAAAACCAGACATGTCATGCAGTTTTCCGATCGAAACTCTCTGCGAGAAGTTGTAAACGCAGGGGTGACCAACGCAATATTTTGCGAGCTTCCAATTTTGGCTTTCATTCACTTCGGGACTATTTTTTTTCCAAAAATTGGTCGTCTCACAACAGAAATAGCAGCAAACTGTCGGGTGTGCGCGATGAATAAACATAATTGTCACCCAATTCGAGAAGAGATAGGGAAGACCCCTATACCGTCTTATGCCGGAGAAATTCTACACGTTGACATTTACACTGACCAGAAATACTTTTTGACTTGCATTGACAAATTTTCTAAAATTGCAATCGTCCAACCCATTCATTCACGTGCGATCGTAGACATAAAAGCTCCGCTTCTACAACTCCTGAACGTCTTCCCGAAAACAAAGACGATTTACTGTGACAACGAAAGGTCCCTAAATTCGGAGACCATTAGATCAATGTTGTCAAATAACTTTGACATCGTGATCGCAAATGCGCCTCTCCTACATAGCACGTCGAACGGGCATGTAGAGCGTTTTCACGGCAACTTAGGGGACATAAGTCGCTGTCTCAAAAATGGAAACCATATTGAAGACACTGTCGACAATATCCCTATTGAAGTTGCTATGAAAGTAAAGGAAACAAGTAAGAACGTTGCTGTCGGACGCAACCCACAGCGAAATACTATTTCACGCCCCAACAGCACACAGGGGCATCTATCACATTACATTTTTTAAAATTTAACCTTAAATCCCCACTGTCGCCGCTTAAATTAGCTGCAGATTAAAAACTTTTCATTGGAGGTAGCCCGACAGTTTCAATTAGAATCGAAGCTTAGAACCCTTACCTTAGCAAGAACACGCACCTAAATCGAGAGATGTGGCATCTCTCAAAATAAGAGAGGTGGCAACTCTCAAAATGAGAGAAGTGGCAACTCTGAAAATGTGATTTAAGTTCGTTGGCGAGCGTAGAGGTGTGGACTCGAACCCCGGTGCGGTCATGTTGATATTTTTGTTATATTTTCTTTATTTAGTTATTTTGTATTAATAAAATATTGTTTTCAAACCCATATACAGTTTGTCCATTAATTGTTTGCAAAATGGAAAAAGTCATACAAGTTCAACTTTAACATCAAAATTTATTAGGAAATACACATTTTTTCATATTTAGTTCTTTGCAGAATATTTTCCTTATTCTATTCTTAAATTAAATATATAATAAAAATTAGAAAAATAGCAACAAAAACATTAAAAATTATTCAAAACAAAAAATACACCAAAAATTTGCTGTCCATTAATTGTTTGCAAAATGCAAACATTAATATTATGAGATCGATATTTCTTTAATATCAAAATGCAATTGACTAATATTTGGTATGCCCACCATTAGCTTCCATTACATGTCTGAGACGTCGCGACATCGATAATATTAAGGCATTTACATCGTAGTATTGCGGTATTTTGCGCCACTCCTCGTTTATGCAACGAATTAGTTCGTTTTTCGAAGTTGGACTTCGTTTGGCCACCTTTTTCTTCAATAATGCCCACAAATTCTCAATCGGATTAAGATCTGGGCTCTGGGGTGGGGTGTCAATAACTTTTCCACAGTTATAAAGCAGCCAAGTGCGACACAGCAGTGATTTGTGCTTCGGATCGTTGTCCTGATACAGCTTGTATTTAAGTTTTCTGGAGTTTTCCGGATCAACGAAGCCAAATTTGTGCGCACTTTCTGTCAACTCGTTTTTTAAAATGTCCAAATAAAACTCTTTGGTCATTATATCGTTAAATATTCGCAGCTCTCCTACACCTTTGGAAGAAATACAGCCCCACACCATGACTGAAAGCTTGCCAAATTTAACAGTAGGCACAATGTTTTTGGCCTGGAGGGCTGTTTTTGGTTTCCGCCAAACACTTCCAGGGCCATCATTGTAATACAACATTATCTTCGTCTCGTCGCAAAAAATTACATTATTCCAGTAGTCCAGAGGATTGTCAACATTAAGTCTTGCGAAGGTTAATCGTTTCTCAACATTTATAGCAGACAACAACGGCTTCTTCCTTGCTACATGTGATGAGTATTTGTGCAAATTGAGTAATTTTCTCACAGTCTCTGGACACACTGTCTTCTGAAGGCTACTTTTAATTTCCGTAACCAACTCTCTGAGGCTTGATTGTGGTTTGTTATCCACGGTTTTCAGTATTTGTGAACAATCCCGTCGAGAGAGCTTTGCTGGTCTGCCTTTAGAGCTCTTCAATTCCAGTCTATTTTCTTTTTCCGCCCGATTGATAATGTTGTAAACTGTTCTAAGTTTAATATTAAACATTTCAGCCAACTCCTTGCTGGTCTTTCCTTTGATATAATTAAAATATACCAATTGTATCAAATTGTCATCGGTGCGTTTACCAGGCATTGCAAAAACTTCAAATTATATGTAAAGTAGTTGTGATTCCAAGACTTTATCAACACAAATGAATTCACGGAAGACTGGCGCCAAAGACGCGACGAGTCGTTTTTGTTTTTGATATCCCGTTAGCTTTTCTCCCGTCTTCTTTCAACTAATGTTTGCATTTTGCAAACAATTAATGGACAGCAAATTTTTGGTGTATTTTTTGTTTTGAATAATTTTTAATGTTTTTGTTGCTATTTTTCTAATTTTTATTATATATTTAATTTAAGAATAGAATAAGGAAAATATTCTGCAAAGAAATAAATATGAAAAAATGTGTATTTCCTAATAAATTTTGATGTTAAAGTTGAACTTGTATGACTTTTTCCATTTTGCAAACAATTAATGGACAAACTGTATATAATTTGGCAAATCAAAAGACAAGGTCAAAGGTCACAAAGTCATTATGTGGCGCGTTGTTGGCTCAGAAGCTGCAGATGTTTCAGTTTTGATTTGCCACGCCCCCAGTGGCCGTAGACAAATAATTTTTGGCATGTGCATGGAGTGGGCGTTTAAGAATATAACTGTAAAGTTTGGATGCTTTCATTCGAAAAATGCGAAAATTACAGGGTATTTTTCTGTATGTCACGCCCCTTTTGGGGCGTAACAATAATTTTTGGGGAATCGATAGAGGAGGCCCCCAGTAACCTAACATCCAATTTTGAAGCTTCTAGCACTAAAACTGTGAGAGATATAAGCCGATATTTGTTGCCACGCCTCCTGAAGGCGTAGATATATCCGCCATACCTTTTAGATTGTGGGATGTTAACCCGAGTATATATACCAAGTCTCAAGTCTCAAGCATCAAAAGTGCTCAAAGTATAACGAAACTAGTAAAATCACTGTACATTCAGATCCGATTTACCACGCCCCTAGTAGGCGTGGCCATAACATTTTTTGGGCGAGCTTTATAGGATCGTAACAGTAACCCACGTGCCAAATTTGGGCATTCTAGCTTTAAAACTGTAGAAGGTACAGTTTAAACCGATTTCCCACGCCCCCAATGGGCGTAGATATATCCACCATAGCTTTTTGATTTTGGGATGTCGACATGAGTGTTCAGTTAAAATCTCAACTCTCTAGCGCTTCTAGAAGTAGTGTTTCTGAGATACAGGAAAATGCATTTTCCGATTTGCCACGCCCCTAGTGGGCGTATCGGGAAAATCTTGACACTTTATCAGACGAGGGTATACACGAGTATATATTTCAAATTTGAAGTCTCTAGCTTCAATAGCGTCGAAATGGTTTGCGTTCATACGGACAGACGGACAGACGGACGGACGGACAGACGGACAGACGGACGGACAGCATGACGGACATTGCACAAAACCAATATACTATATCACTACGTGAAATAGTATAAAAATCGCGGCAGCACAAGAAAAGTCGTTAGAACACCAGAATAAGAACAGAGTCCAGAAAAATTATAATGTGGGGGAGAAGGTATGGTTAAAATCCAATAAAAGATTAGGAAACAAGCTTTCGCCCCTATTCACTGAAGCAACAGTGGAGGCAGACCTGAGTACGACGGTTCTAATTAAAGGGAGGGTGGTCCATAAGGACTGTCTCAAGTAGGCCACAGAGATTTCCTCCCAGAATTCGAATTTTTAGATTAACCCATTTTTCTTACTAGGCAAATAAGTTTTAAATATGTCTCACTTTAGGTTACGATATTTTTTGGCTCTGACAATGACAACGCTGGCTATGACCGAACCGACACTGAGACTTAATGACTACTCACACGCAGACTACATACCCATAGTTGACGGAGACCGAACCGACACTCAGACTTAATAACTACTCACACGCAGACTACATACCCATAGTTGACGGAGACGTGACAATCTGGGACGAATACAGGTACTTGGGACACACGACGAACTTGACAGAATTCGAAACTTACGTTGACGAGGCAAGACAACTAATAGACAACTTACCTAAAGACCACATGAGATAGGCACTGAAGACCGACATTCAACACATAGCTACACTAATTACAACTCTTAGGCTGCAAACATAGTGCGCGCTGAGACGAAGACGAAACTGAAGACGAAGCTGAAGACAAATTGCTTGCGTTGCGAGTAAGCTAATAAGTTGCACAGTGCAAGCAGAATTGGTTGCGAATCGGTCGTCGCAATGGATTTCTCATCAGATGACGACCTGCTGATTGAGCAAAGTTAATTTTTTAAATTAAAGCGAAAAAAAGTAAATGAAAAAGTGCATCCTATCAATTTGGGAAGAAAAGAGTTAGGCGAATTTCATCATTTGTTTGATGAGCTGCGCCAAGATGAGAAAAAATTTGTTGAATATACTAGAAAGAAAATTAACACATTTGATTACATTCTACAAAAAATTTAACCACTGATTATTAAAAATGAATTTACACGTACTCGGCGCGAAAGCATACACAAAATAAACAAATAAACAAAGCAACAACAGAAAACAGCAAGCGATTCGTCTTCAAAATCAGTACTGTAGCGTTTGAAGCTGATTGCTTGCGTTTCGGCTTCATCTTCGTCTTCGTCGCGGCGTGCACTATGCTTGCGTGCGAGCAAATACATATGATTTGTTCTGCACTGTTTTTCGTCTTCAGCTTCGTCTTCATTTTCGTCTTCGTCTCAGCGCGCACTATGTTTGCAGCCTAAACGTTCACCATAGACAATCACGCAGTATAAATCTGATAGGTAGTGCCCTTAAGGCAATTGCAGGAACCCCAGATTTCGACGACTGGGAGCAAATAAGGTTCAAACAAGGTCAGTTAATAGATTCAGAAAATAGGCAAATCGAAATCAACAATAAATTTCAGGTACGACTTAATGAAGTTTCTAAGGCACTTAATGCAATCCTAAAACCTGATGCGGAAGTCGATCAGCTCTATTCAACAATTATAGCAAAGAACAGAATGATAATTACAATTCTTGAAGATTTAACTCTATCAGTAACACTTGCCAAAATAAATTTGATTAGCCCTCTCATCTTAGACAGCATTGACATCAAAGAATTGTTAAATGAGCATCTTACAAATATTAGTGTAGTAGACCTTTTAGAGGTATCTAGTTTTAAGGCATTCCAAAATTCTTAACTTTTATATTTCCTTATAAAATATCCCCAACCCAAATTAACCTGTAAGAAAATAGACATTTTTCCTGTTCAACATAATAATGTAATAATAGATTTAGAAGAGGGTAACATAGTGGCCGATTGTGGATCAAAGACCTTCGCTGTGCACAACTGCGATACTACTGTGAGCACCACCTTCTGTAAACGACTACAGAAGACATCGTGTGCCCAGCAACTGGTGTCGTGAACCATCGCACTATGCGCCACACGCCCCGGGCATTTAGAGCCCATAACAATGATCGAGGATGGCATCATTATCATCAACAGCGCAACAGTAAATGTGGTAGACAGCACTGGAGGCAGCCAACAAGTTACGGGAACTTTCCTGGCCACTTTTGACGACTACATCTCGCTCAACGGCACTCGATATAATAATCACCGAGGCATCATAAAAATGAAACCTGCCGTTTCTACGTCAGCCAGAGTAAACATCACCCTTTTCAGGGAATACCTAAGCCTCCCATTCTTACACGATCTCAGCCTGCGGAATCTCCGCCATATCGGAGATCTCAAGTCAGCTATATCATCAAGGTCGTTTGGCTACCTAATCCTCATTGCTCTTCTCCTCTTTCCCTTAAGCGTATGGAAACTATACCATCGTAGAGCAATCAAAGAGAAACCCGAGGACGGGTTTCAGCCTACCCGGGGAGGAGTTAACACGCGCACGGCCGGAGTTGCTGATAGAGCAATTGGGCCGGATGCCGTTGCGAAAGAGTCGATTGAGCAGAGTTGCTTTTCCGATAGTCCGATTACGAATTAATGCAGAAAAATACCCATTTTGGATATCAGCACAGCACACAATTGGTTGCAAAATAAGTGAATAATAAATAAACGAATTTTAGTTTTAATTTGTTTCTCACACAACTCAAACGAGTTGTAAATAAAAAAATAATAAGTAATAATTACTTTGGTTTTCATTTATATACAATATGTATTTTGGCTCAGCTTATTAAAAAATCTAAAATAAAGAATCATTCACAAACCAAAGACAAAAGCGAGCGGAAGCTCGAGTGTTTTTATCAAACCAATAGCTGAAGTAACTACAGAAGCATGTACAGTTTCGGTTTTTGTTAAATTTTGGGTGCCATTATTATTATTATTTTTTTTTTTTTTCAGTTAATTATATTTATTATAAATTGTCACTTAGTTTAAACTCAGTTTATTTAATTGTAATTGTTTTTCTTTGATTATAGTTGTTTATTATTGTTGTTTATTAACTTATTATTTAGGTATGTGGTTTTGTATGCACTGGTAGCACTTTCGAATATTTATGAGAGAGCCAGATGTTTCTGGAATTATACTCCCTCCGAATTCTACAGCGTCTTCTTGATTTTATTTTTCAAGTTTTTTACATTAATAATAGAGAATGTAATTAATAACGTAGTTTAATGTTTGGCAATACGCGATTATTTGGTTTCCACGTCACTGTACAGGTTTTGTTAAAAACTTGACGCGATATTGACCGTCGCTTGGGTTGCCTTCGCGTTAGTTGTTTAGCGGATAGCAGTAAAAGGGACACAAGAATTAACAGCTTGGTTATTGCATCAAGATCCACAATGTATTGCTATCCTACAGGCTGCGCCATTCGAGTTATATGTTTCGAGTCGAATTAATGCCGCGACATACACTGACTACAACGATAATACGAAATTCAAGACTAACTTGATTTTTAAGACGAACTTTCTTTATTCATGATTACCTTAAGACTGACTGATGTACCTGTTGAAAAGAGCCCTGCCAGAATGTTTGCAACTTTTCTGATACATGTTGCTAGAAACAATTTGTTGCTGAGAGTGAATTTATGCTGATTAGGATTTGTTTCGATCGATACCGATTCGATGGGGGAGAAGCGCTGGCTTGGCCGCTGTGGAAACTGATCACACTAATATATTGTGAGGAACATTATATGCAGGCACGTCACAACCTGTATACTTGCATGTATTTGCTGTGCATTTATATGGGTGGGCGTGCAGGCATATAAATGTTCCACACAGCGACGCGAGTACGGTAAGAGCGACCCTCGCGACTGGAAAGGGTCAAAGGCGAGCGATGAGTCATCTCGCTCGCTCTTACCAATTCAGCGATTTACTCGCGTCGCACTCTCTGCGTTGATCGTGCACCGCTAGCCGAAGTGCCGTTCGTAGCCGCGAGAAAGTAGCTATTACTTTCACTCGCAGGCGTGTAACGGTGCTTCGGCCAATGAGAGGCTGCCACGCGATCACGCGTATTTGGCGTCGCGCAAAATCAGGCGATGTTGCCGTTAAAGCAGAAACGAAGAGGAGACAGGCCCCGCTACAGAGAGCCGAGCCAGGCCCCGCTCCAGAGCCGAAGCAGGGCCTGCGGCGCTGCTATAAAAAGGCGCCCACGGCTCGGCACTGGGTCAGTCGATTCCAGTGAAAAGTGAAAGTGCCGAGTGTCAACGGAGTGAAAGTATAAAGTGAAACGAAGTGCAACGAAGGACAACGAAGGACAACGAGGGACATAAAGGACATCGTGGGATAAATACAAGGATATTCAGAGGAATATCCTGGACGCATACCAAACCGTATCCTTGAGGACAGAGGTACGGCCGGCAGCTGGTGCTAGAGCAGCGTAACCTGAACAGGAGAGTGAGGGTAGCCGTTCGAAAGAACGTAAGCATTCTGAGACGCAGTCTAGAGTGCCAGCGAGTAAATCCAGCAGTAGGAGTGCCTGTGATACTCTCGGCGAACCGCTAGAGATCACAGCGCGTATCCTGGCGTACTCTGGAATGCTCTGCAACCTCTAGACGGCTCAGAGGTCGCTAGCCGGAGTGCTCCTCACGGCAGAACTACGATCCTGTAGAGAACAGTGTGCGCTAGCCCAGACAGCTCTAAGGTGTGCTCGGAAAGCGTTACAAGGAGTGGCGTGCCCTACAACCAGGAATAAAAGGAACGTGAGAGTAGTGGGGCGGAAGAGCGCACGTCTTTGAGGCGCGGTCTAGAGTGCCAGTGAGCTAACTCTGGAGTTTTCTGCAACCTCTAGACGGCTCAGAGGCTAACCGCTCGTCAGCCGAAGTTCTCCTCACGGTACCTACGAATCCTGCGGGCTTAGCCGTGTGCAGCTATAGCCTAAGAAATCACTTTGCTGTACTAAAATAGTTATATATCAACGTGAATAAACCAGTTTATATTATTAAATCTAAAAGCAGGACTTATTATTTATCGGCAGGCGCCCAATATATAAATTTGTTGGCACGAACACACAGTCGGCTTGGTGCGGCCCGGCTTAAACTCGGGGCAAACCGAAGGTTCGTTACAATATTTAGATGTATTTTTTAATATATTGAGCAATTTTTTTTTTTGTTTGTTTCAGAAAACAGGGTTTTCATACAGAAAACAATTCTTTCATTGAATTACATATCAATATTAAAAAAAAAAAGGTTTATTTAAAAGTAAAATTGATAAGTTGAACAAAATTGAAGCAAAATTTCTAATTTCCCTTTACAGTATGTCTTTGTCAGCCAATGATAACCTAAAGAAGGGCTCAACTCAATTAAGTCATATATGTGATCTGAATATTAAAAGCCAATCGTCACACCGTCGTCTAGTATCTATAATTGCAACTATATCACGTGCATCGCGTAATTTCGAAACAATTTACAACATGTTGCTAAAGGGTGTAAATATTTTTCGATTGAACTTTTCACACGAGTCGCATGAATCCCATACGCAAACTATTGAGTTAGTTAATAGAAGCCTTCAACGTATAAAAAATGAGTTTGGTCATACAGTTTCTGTAGCATTTGCTGTAGATACACGAGGACCACAAATTCGAACTGGTTTATTGGAGGGTGGAAATGAAATTCTATTACGCAGTGGTGAAAACATACGTTTATCTATTAACCGTGATCTTTATGACAAAGGGAGTAAAGAAGCTATTTACGTGGACTACCCAAATATTATTAATGTCGCAAAACCGGAGGATCGCGTATTTGTTGATGACGGAAAACTTTATTTAACTATTCTTGAGGTTGGTGTGGATGGGCTTCTTTGTGAGATAATTCAAGGAGGGCTCATGGGAAATAATTGCAATGTAATACTTCCAGAAGTTGAGGTAGACTTGCCCGCAGTTTCTGAAAAGGACATGGATGACTTACAGTTTAGTGTGAAGGCTAATATAGATATTGTTTTCGCATCGGGTGTACGGAGTGCGAAGAATATTAAAGAATTACGATCTGTGCTTGGCGATAAAGGCAAACATATTAAGATCATAGCAAAAGTCGATAGTAAGATTGCACTAAGCCGAGTACCGGAAATAATGGGTGCATCGGATGGATTACTTCTGAGTCGTGCTGATCTAGGGACGCAAATCCCAATTGAAAAACTATTTATAACTCAGAAATCAGTACTAGGTCAATGTAATAAGGCTGGCAAACCTGTAATCATTGCATCAAATGTGCTGGAATCAATGCGATTTAATCCATTTCCCACGCGTGCAGAGTGTTTTGATCTTGCAAATGCAGTTATTGATGGTGTTGATTGCATTATGTTGTCTTCTGAAGTGGCCATTGGTTTATATCCTATGGAGACTGTAGGAATTTGTGATACACTCTGTCGTGAAGCTGAAAAAGTTGTGTGGTATCGGGATCTTTTTGAAGATTTAGTTCATGATACACAGGGTGAATTGGATGCTTCCCATTCAATAGCTATAACTGCCGTTGAAACAGCCAGACGTATCAAAGCTACGCTAATCATTGCACTTACAACATCGGGTCGCTCTGCGGCTCTTCTTAGCAAATTCAGACCACGATGTCCAGTTCTTGCAGTTACTCGATGTGAACGGGCAGCTCGCTGGGTTAATTTACATCGCGGTGTGTTACCGTTACTTTATCCGGTAGACTGTGCAGAAAATTACGCTGCTGATGTAGACGCACGAGTGCGTTTTGCATTGACTAGTGCTAAGAAAAGCGAATTAATTGGTGATGGCGATCCTATAGTAATTGTAAGTGCATGGAAGGACGGAGGAGGCTTTACCAACAATGTCCGGGTTGTCTATTCATTCTTTGAGGCTGATCGGATGGATTGTTTATTTCGTGCTGATCAACATAGCTCTACTAAGAACACTATTTTACAATCAAAATATAAAAAGTCAAATCAACATACTAAAACTTAATTATATTAAAAATATTTAACTGAAACCTTTTTGATCACCTTGGCAAAATCATAAATAATAAAATTGTCTCTATTATACAACTAAAAAACAAACTTGTTTTCTTTACAATCAGTAACCTTTCGTAAAAATTATTTACTCAATTTACCTCTATTATCCAATTGAAAAACATAAATTTGTATTATTTTCAGTTAGTAACCTTTCATAAAAAATTAATTTTGGACGATGGATAGAAGAAAAGGGGAGTCGACAGAATGTTAATAAGGTTTTAACTCTGATTTTTATTAATAGAAGTGGAAAAAAGTTATACAATTTTTTGTAGTTCGCTTACAAAACGTGAAATGCACTGTGCAACGAATAATCCGATGTGCAAAATGGTCAATGCAACGGACGAAAGTGTCAGTTCTTCTAAAAGGGAAGAATCAATATTACCAAGTATCAAATTATGAAGAAAACCAATCCCAAGGATTGTTCTTCGATTTATTTGTGAAGGAAGATCAATAAGAAGAATCTGTCCATGATAGTAGACGAAGGCAGACGGAGATTAGGATCAAAGTTTAGATTCCATACTGAACAAGTAAGAAAACTCTAGTCGGGGGTCCCGACTAGGAGATACCCTAAACCCCGCGCTATCTGCGTTAAAATACTGCATAATTAGCATTTCGTATAAACGCACAGAAAACTAAATTCAATTCATTTCAATTGTTTAGCTAATAGCGTCATCTATGGTTCGATTGAATAGCGCCATCCAAGTTTCGATCCAACTGAGCAGCTGATAATTCGCAAATCATAGCGCCATCTATTGGAAATATGTACACTAAAACTTGCGGGTTTTAGAAGTTGCTAGATGCACGCAGCTCAATGTGTATGTGTGCACATGTATAGGAAAACAGTTTGCTTTGCTTTGCTGGTCACGTGTTTGGCCGATTGGCAAAATGTTTTGTTTAATAAATTCTGCGCGAATTAATGGATTTGAATGAAATTTTCAGCTTATGTTCAACATATTTTATTACATTTTTTCCAATTTTTAAAAATGTATACCCATTCATTTACTGGCTTTGAGTGCAACTAACCTCAATTTTTTTTTGGGGAAATTTGGAGCCGGTATCCAAAATTTAACAAAAATCAAAATTAGAGAAAATAAATATAAAACTTACAACAAATTTGGGGTCTCTAGCTATAAAGACGTGGGAGATATAATTTTATAACTAACATTCGATAATGTTTTTAATCGATAACAATAAAATTAAAATAGTTATCGACTTTTTTAACAAACTCGATCTTTTCGTGCTATTCACGGACCTACATAAAAAATTTCAAGTCTCTAGCTCTTATAGGTTCTGAGAACGACGCGTTCATATATACGGACAGACAGACGGACAGACGGACATGGCTATATCAACTCGGCTTGTCATCCTGATCAAGAATATATATACTTTATGGGGTCTTCCACGCCTCCTTCTGCCTGTTACATACATACGCCCTCCAACAAAAACATTATACCCTGATTTTCCCATTTTCAATGGGTTCAGGGTATAAAAAGAAAATGTGCTTAGATCCTGGCACAATTTTTGTTGTGGAGACCATATAATTGAACAATATTCTAAAATAAGTCGAACATACGAAATATAGAGTAGCTGGTTACAAAGAGATACATTTATACATCTGTATACATAAAGATCTTTGAATAATAAATACAACTGGAGAGGTATAAATAATGTAAAAAGTAAAGGTCCGAGATGGCCACCCTGAGGTACACCTGATAAGGCAAAGAGCTCTTTCGAAAAAAAGTTCTAACACAACTCTTTGGGTTCTACCCTTTAAAAAGAATGACATCCAAGATAAGAATTTAGGAGAAAAACCTGTGAGATCAAGTTTTTATAATAATATTTCATTATGAACTGAACCATATACTTGACGGAAATCTGTGTTTATATCATCAGTTTGTATTTTGTATAACAAACTTTCATTTACAATGGAATTAAATTATGGTAAATTAGTCGAGATTGATTGATTAAATGCAAAGACGTATTGGGAAGGCGAAATAATTGATTTACAAAAATGTACTTAAGTTGTTATTATTTTTTTTTTTTTCAAAAAAGTTTGGAATGGGAGATTATAATTAGAATTGTCAGACCTTTTTAAGGGTCAAAAAAGGGAATAGTACTTTTGTGAAAATGTATATAACAGCCATTTATGCAATTAAGCCCTGTCATTCTGTCCGTCTGTCCGTCCGTCCGTTCGTATGTTTGAACGCATCGAACTCAGAACATATAAAAGACTTGAAAATTTATGGAGTTTCGTCCATAGGACGAAAACATATCTAATTCATCTATATAGCTAGAGTCTTAAAACTTTAAATTTAGTTTTGTTTTTTATTCAATTTTTTTTTTTTTTTTTTTTAATAGCACGCTCCGTTTTGACCCAAATTTGAATAACACGTAACACTAGATACTTCTGTTTTGACAAATACACACATATGAATGATGTCATTCATCTCACTCTCATTCAATATCCACAATATATATATATTCTTGATTAGGGCGACAAGCCGATTTAATATAGCTATGTACGTCTATCCTTATTTATCAATATATATACTTTATGGGATCTGCCACGCCTTCTTCTGCCTGTTAAAAATATTGAGATTAATATTAATTGAATGAACATTTACTGTGTTGTTCCTAAAGTGGCTTGTGAGTTTTCCGACGCGTTTTGGTCAATCTAACATTGTTAGAATTTTATT